>CATIWO010305580.1:0-24773 GCA_949673435.1 Macaranga tanarius
TCCCTCAAGTCAACTTTGTGGATGAGACAAAGGGTGGAGCTGGGATTCCTGGATACCTAATCAGCAAAAGCTACGGCGTAAGTGCTGCAGCATCAACCACAAATTTGTTCACCAACGACTTTAGCTCTGGCATGGTGCTTGCTCCCTAAAGTTTATTATTTATAACTTTCTAATCAAAAAAAATATTGATTGATATTCCATGCATAATTTAAGGACAAAACATTTAAAAACAAGTAATAATTCGTGTATAAGGGTATAGTATTTGTTAAGTGTTTCATTTATGGAAGTAGCATTATCATGTGTAGCCTTTTTTCTGTGTGTAGTTGGATATTGATGAATCCAATAAATAGGAAACCTTTTCGGTTTAAGTGTTGTAGCTAGCTAGCTAGCTGCTCCATCCTTTTCTATGCCATGCAATAATTTACACACATTTATAGCATCTACCCACAGACTTACCCCTTGTTTCTAAGCTCAACCATGGGACTGATTAAAAAAAAATTGCAATATCGATATGTAAAAAACATTACATTTTTTAAACAGAAATATAATATTTACAAGTATACGTATTACATAACTTACTGCTTAAATAGATTTTGACAAAAAAATCTATATATACTCCATGTTATCATTGTCGGTTAGAAAACAGTTCAGGTTATTTTTATAGAATAAAAAACAAAATTTAAAAAATTTTGATCCAAGTCTCAAACTACATACAATTAAATTAACCTTATAATATAGCTCAATGATAATCACTTGTCATTTGGTGGGATTTTAACTCATAAAACCGATGTGGAGGAGCAGTTTGCCAATTAATTCACACATTGTTGGCATAAAATCAATCATATGCATAGTTTAATGTTTACTGTTTAATGTTTAATGTTTAATGTTTAATGCTGCAAGCAATCATATACATGGTTTAATGATTAATACTGCAATTTAATTTCATGTTGTGGCTCCTAATATTTTGAGTAATAACATTTTATGTATATTTAGGTAACATTTTTTCTCCGAACTCTTAACCTATTAATGTCTTAAAAATATTTATATCATTAGATTACTTAACCTTTGGCATATTTAGATAATATCTTAATAGCACTAAATTAGTAATGTGAGAAATTCTTATATTTTTATAGAAAATACTGTTAGAATCTAATTATTTGCCAAATGAAATTTGATTATAAAATTTTATAATATTAAAGACGATTCCAATATTGACATTTTAATTTTTATTAATTAATCTTTGTTTGTTGTTCAAAACGAAAAATTGTCATTTTCATGACACTTATGCACTACGTGAGCATGACTTGAACTGCAAATTTTTTTGGGAATTTTTCCATAGGTAAAATACATTTTTTCCACAGTATGTTAAAAAATGTACTATATATACAGGCCAAAATAGTGAAGCTACACATGCACATGTGAGAGTATTAAGTGTTGGTCTTTGAGTGCAAAAAATGGATGTGCTTTATAACCATGGAGGAGGAGGTGTAGCTGAAGCTCTAAATGCTAAGGTATATGGAAATGGAACTGATACCTTAGTCCTTGCTCATGGGTATGGTTTAGACCAGAATGTTTGGCACTTTGTCATACCCTATCTTGCTTGCTACTTCAAGATTGTGGTTTTTGACTTAGTTTTTTCACCTAATGTCAGTCCCAACCTTTATGATCCAAACAAGTACTCCAATTTCACAGGCTATGCAACAGATTTGTTAAGCCTTCTTGATGAGCTAAATGTTGACAAGACCATCTATTTAGGTCATTCAGTGTCTGCCATGATTGGATGCATTGCTGCATTACAAAGGCCACAGCTCTTTCAGCACCTTGTTTTACTCAGTGGCTCTCCAAGGTTTCTTTCTTTCTTTTTTTTTTTTTTCTGAACAGTGTTGCTTGTTAGTACCCATAAGGTCACGATTGTTAGTTGTTAGTGTTACATATTTTTTTCTTTTTGAATAATCTTGTTTCTTGTCGATTTAACTTTGTGCCTATTGTTCAGGTATCTTAATGCTAAAGGGTATCATGGGGGATTTGAGATATCAGATGTGAACACATTATTTAGAAACATAAATCGGAATTTTTCAAGTTGGGCTCAAGACTTTGCTCCGGTAGCTGTTGGCACCAACAACACACAAGCTATTACAATGTTTGCAAATAGCTTGGGAAGAATGAAGCCAGATATAGCACTTAGTGTTGCTAAAACTGTGTTTTTAAGTGACCTGAGAAGAATTTTGCCAAAAGTTTCAGTACCTTGCACCATAATCCAGTCTAAAAAAGACAACATTGTTCCAGAGTTTGTTGCTCATTACATGAAAAGAAAGCTTGGTGGTCATGCTAGAGTTAAGATACTAAAAACAGAAGGCCATTTTCCTCAGCTGACAGCTTACCCTCTGCTTATGAAGGCATTGAAGAAAGTTCGAATCATTTAGCAGCTGCTGAAAGTATGATTAGAAGGCCTAGCAATCCAATGCCTTGTTTATTTGATTTGTTGTTCCAAAATTTTCATCAGAAAGATGCAGGGCTTTTCCTCTGGTGATGTTTTAAGTCATTTAATGATTGCCTCCATTTGCGACAACTGCACTTGCCAAAATATTGAAGGAATGCGAACTGAAATGGCACGTCTTCAACATGTTTTGTTCATGTATTTTTGTGCTATGTTCTAGTTTAAAAAAATACTATTAATATTCTACTTTCAGCTCTCGATCCAAACTGAATCAAGGAGGCACAATGCATATTATAAGAGAGAAACACAAGCAGCATATGGATGTCGTTTCTTTTACCATTCTTGCATAAATAATTTTCTACAAAGTACAAGAAAAGCCCCAAGCAAAAAAATTAGGGCTCTTACAAATCCCAAATGCTCTCATACATTGCTGTAGAGTATCCAATCGCTACAAAAAATCTGTAACATTTTCATCTCATCTCACAGTGCCTCTTGATTTCCATGTCCATTTACATCCGCCATATTGCTACACATTAGTCCTCCACAAGAAATCTCTGTATTGCTACAGATTTGCACTCCAGGCGAATCTTCTGTATCATCATACCATTAGAATGGCCTCTGAGTTAGCCCCGCATCACGTTAACTCAATTTGGGAGATGTAGTACGTGCCACCTTTGTTTCATTTTGCTTGTGGAAGAACATGCCTTTGTTTCGTTTATTCGATTTCTTTTGACCGGACAAGGCCAATATCCAGTTCTGTATGGTTGACTGGAATCTAAGCAAAAGAAGGATCACTTGCTATCATGCCATTGTACTCTCGACATATTCCATTGCCTTCCTTTTAACTGCCTCAATTTGTTCTTCATCGCCAATAGACTTCTCATACTCCAGATATTTCTTGAATAAAAACTGCATATTAAGTTCAACGAAGTGCACATAAGGCCTGATGGTGGAGGTCAAAAGAAAACATCATGCAAAAATGTGTGTATAGATTGACATACTTGAATCTTTTTAGCTGGTAAGCTCAGACTAGTGGCCCTTTCAAATAGGGTACGAGTTAGATCCACATCTCCAAGTTTAATCTCCTGTCATGTTGTAACACACCAGTGTAACATATGCACACAGAAGAATAACAGAAGTACAAACTAAATAAGATTTAACAAAATAGTCTTACTTGATCGAGATAAACACTCCATAAGTCTGTTCTCTTTGGGTACTCCCGTAAAATTCCTTCAAACATGGATCGGCCTCTATCAGGAACCCCACATTTGAATTCAAGGATAGCTTCCTGTGAGATGAATTTGATATGCTTATGGTGGGGAAGGCTTAACAGAGCACGCTGAACAATAGACTGAATGCCATCTTGCCCTTGCTTCAAAAGTCTCTGTATCCGCCTCAGCCAAATCTATACAAAATTCCAAAAAAGATGAAGCTTTAAGGCTCAAGACGTTAAACATAACCCAACACAAGGGAAATGCTTAAAAGAAAACTGTAAATTTACCTTGCACGAATGTTTGAACTTCTTGACCATTTTGTCAAGAAGTTCATCAGCCAACTTGTGCTGCTCAGTCCTTTCATACACTCCTAAAAGTGCTAAATGGACTTTCTTGGGATCACAATACTGCAATGCTCTTTGAAATAACTTTTTCACAGCTTCCTGGAGGAGAAAAAAAGAACACTTAGGGGAAAAAAGATCCTTAAATTGCTAAACTTCCCATTCCTATCACGGGAAAAAAGATCACACAATTTGAAATTCAAGTTGTTCAATATTTACCTCTGGAGGATTTCCATATTCATTTTCCAAATTGAAGTAGGCCACCCAGATGTTTAGCTTCTCATTTTCTTCCCGAACATTTATTGTTCTCAGCGCCCTTCAAGAAAGAAAAGAAACCAGCACTGGATTTAAAATTCTTTCAAAATGTAGCATAAAAATTGAAATATCCTACATGTACCTGTAAATAACTCAAAATATATCCTAGATTTCTGATACTGTTTCATGAAAATATTCAGATAAAGTAGGTGTACAGAAAGATATGGGCGAAATCAGCATCTGCATTTCCAATATTGTAAACAAAATACCATACCTTTCAGCAATCAAGCGAGCTTTCTCAATATCAGCTAAATCAAGCATGAAGGCCATGTATTTTATCCAAACAAAACTACTATTAGGAGAGCCATGAACCAGTTTCTCAAATTCGTCGGTGGTTCTAGGAATATCCTTTTCCAGCAGCCTTTCTTCAGCAGCTCTAATTTCTTTCTCCCTGCAGAGTGCAGAGATAGCTTCAAAATAAGATATGTTAAAATACAGAAAAAGAAAATATAAAACAAATCTCGATAATAAACCCTAGGACACGTCGAAAAGAAAATGAGATAATTTTAAAATGACCTCTCTTCTTTTGCTTTCTTCTTTGCCTGTCTCTTTTCCTTCTTGTCTGCTATCTTTGTTTCACCAACATGCTTTTGATTGTGATCAATTGTGCCATCCACATCAGAGTTCTCCATATCATCAAGGCTGACATCCAGTGGAGGAATGGAAGCCCTTGATTCCGCTTGTGCAAGAACTGCACATTCTTCATTTTCAAATTCAATATCCATTCCTTCAATTGCAAGTGAACTGCTCTCATGTGGTTTAGAACCACTGTCATCAATAGTACCATTTTCACTGATGGCCTCACTAGACTCTTCCTTCAAAGAGAGTGTGTCCGTATCATTTTCGTTATCCAACCTTTTCATGCCCAGAGAAATTCGACGTCTTTCTTCATCCACCTAAAAAAGTGATTTTGACAAACATTAAAAATAAGTACAGCAATTCCACTAGCAGACAATGTGAATTGCAACAATAGTCAACTCACAAAACAATCACTAAATGATCATTTGGAAAAAGAACAGATCATCAAGACTGATTAATTTAAAATGGTTGTTATACCAATCTACAGATGTAAAATCAAACCACTGCAAATATTCCAACATTGCAAAAAATCCCTACCTTCAAAATCCTCGCAGTAACCTTCTCTCCAGCTCTATATTTAGTTTCAAAATTATCAACATGATCATCTGAAAGCTCTGACACATGGCATAGTCCAACCTAGGCCAAGAGAGAGCATGTGAAGTCAGAATATATGGATGGACATCCAATGCAAGGTTAAGAAAAGATGAAAAAAAACATGTACAATACTTCCATTATATTTAAGAATGCACATGTAAATGGAGATGCTGTCTATCATTGACAATCAGGAGAGGAATATGAAAAAGGATAATGTTTAGCTTTTACATGTCATCTTGAGAGTTGATTTCATAAAAAAGGACCTTTCCACAGTTCAACTGAATAACGATCAGATTTACCTGGACCAAGGTGTTATATAGAAGGTACCCCCTTCTATTTTCAGTATTTCACTACTTTCCCGCTGACATTTAAAAATTTCATCCTCTTCTTTTTTTCTCATATTACACTACTTACCCCTTCTGCCACAATTTCTGTTAAAATTACTGTTAAGTGGTTAATTAGATCAAGAATTGAGGATGAAACAACTTAATAGGTTGAGACTTGGCCGTTTTGACTTATGATTGCTTTCAGAGAGGTGTCACTGGCAATGTTGGGGCGGTGACAGCGGCAGTCCTGGGTTGGGGTTGCAAAGCAAGGTGGGGTTGGTGGTGGGCCAGGGAAAAAGACATGATGGTAAATTAATTTTAAAGGCTATTATTGTCACTTTTGGCTTTATAACGGAAAATGAATGGAAATTCTAACAGAAGGGGTAAGTTTTCTGTAATTTGAGAAAAAAGGACGTAAACATATAATTTTTGAATGCAAGTGGGCAAGTGGTGTAACATGGAAAAATAGGGAAAATTGCAATTACTCCTAAATAAAACAACAATCCATTTTGTTGGAGAATATATCCCACATTGGAAAAGTATAAAGAGTTAGAGTGGCTTATAAGTGGTGTAGATTGAATTTTAACACAAGCCAATTAGTTTTGTGTTACATGGGCTCAACCCCATTTATAAGTCCACATGTGAGTACGTGGGCCAATACTCTCCGGGCCCGTGGACTTGTTAACATGGTATCAGAACAATGACCCTAGCTTCGTGTTTAAGACCTAGAGTTGGGCGCGGCCCGTTTGTGACCTTGTGAGTCGTTGGGTGCAGCTCGTTTGTGTTTGGCAAGTGTAACTGGTTCAGACCCAGTTACACTTGAGGGAGAGTGTTGGAGAATATATCCCATATTGGAAAAGTATAAAGAGTTAGAGTGACTTTTAAGTGGTGTAGATTGGGCCACAAGCCAATTGGTTTTGTGTTATATGTCCACATTTGAGTACGTGGAATAACACTCTCCGGGCCCGTGGACTTGTTAACACATTTAAACCATTATTATTCACACAAGGATACTTTTTCACAAATAACTTATTTCTTACCAAGTTTGTGTGGTCGATAGCAATAAACAGACCATAAGATTCCACCCGTTTAATCCTTCCAGAAACTATTTCTCCAACACGTAGCCGACTCAAATCAAAAGGTTCAGATTTTGCTTTGCTTTTGTCACTTGATTTCTTCAAAGTAACTTCAACTCGCTTGGATAAAGGCTCCACCGATAATACCCTGGAATCAAGTTTCTTAGCACACTACCCAATACATCATTTCATAATGGGAAGAAGGATTCGGGAATACGCACCTTCCGATTACAAGTTTCCCAACAGGAAATTCTTTTTCAGGATTATCAACATATTCATCAGATAAGTTTGAGAGTAGAATTTTGGCATCAATCTTTCTTGAAAGCCAAATGAAACACCCTTTTGATGTCACATTCTTGACATAGCCCTGTCGGAGTCATAGAAAAAAAGTACAAACATGATGAGCAAGATTTCACAAAAATAAATGAATGCAACCCAATCAATAAAAATTGACATGTAAATTTATCATTACAAGCTACACGCCATATGTTTAGTTCATGAAGAAAAGAAACCATCAATAAATCATTTAATAGGGCAAGGCAACTTCGTTCTTCTAACACACCATCACGCATGTGTATACCAGCATACAATTATTTGCCAAATTATAAAATATTCTCTTCTTCTAACAAATAGATTATGTACAATACACCCAGGCCAGTTGTTTAACATGAGGCATGGCCTTTTAGGGTTAATTTTACATCCAGGAAAACCTTCCCTAGTGCAAACTGAATGAAGCTGTAAAATGCAAAATCTGAAAAGACACAACATTACAAAGAATCTATTCAACACATCAAAAAAATTCTACTTTACTAATTTAGTAACACTCAAATTTTTTAACTAATGATGCTGTTGAGAATTGAGATGATAACCTCTCGTTTTCATGAGGATGTTACACAAACCTCAGAAACAAATGTCAATTAATATGGAGAACAATAAGTTTTCTAGTACCTGCACAGCAATATTAGGTTGAAGATCCTCAATATTTTCTGCACGCTGGTGGCTGCAAATCGCATCACAACAGAGTATTCATTAACTTTATATCATAAGAAGAAAAAACTTAATTATGTGACAAGGTGACTGCAAGAAATCATAACTCATAAGCAAACAAATTACAACACCGAGTTATAATGCTTAGAACAGAGATCCCTTCTTTGGCAGTGATAGAAAGATCAAAATATTAATAATGTCTTGAGATAAATTATATGTAATTGATAATTTACTCAGATAATATAAGGTAGCAATTAAATAACATGCTGTTTGCAGTTATACTTGGATGAGCAACAACAAAATTCATCAGCATGAACATGCCGAACTAATTGAAACAAAAAAAGATGATATAAGGATTAGAATATCACATACACATTCTTTGAGAATTCACTTGAATTCTGACCAGGCATTCCATCTAAAGAGAAACGTAGTGACAGATCAATGTGAGTAGTTCCCTTGATTGTATGACTGATCTCCAATACTTTGCATTTGACAAATTGCTCTTCATGGTATCCGGACAAAGGATCAGATACCCATGAGTCTTGAAGTTCAGTAAAATGAACTCTACCATACAGATGTGGACCAATTTGCACAAGTACTCCACCAACACCAGGAAGTATTTTGGAAATTTTACCACCTATTATATCTCCTTCATGAATATGAGCAGAAAATTTGTCATGTTGAACATCATCCTTATTCAGAGATTCACTATTAATATGCCCACTAGATATAGCATATAATGGACGCTGCACCAAACGCAACAATTTTTTCTCCTTAATATAACTTAAAACATAGCCACTAACAGCCTTTCCCACAAAAAAGCGTTTCTGGAATTCTTGAAGTTCACTAGGTTCAGATGCACTGTCAAGTATAAAAAGCTGAGCATTTAAATGTCGAGATATTGTTAACCAGGCCCATTCATTGTCCACTTTATACACATATCCAGTAGCACGCTGTCCAGTTGAAAATTCACACTCTTCTGACACAAGCTTGTCCCCTGACTCGCAGAAATCTGCATTTAAATTGGATTTCAGACCCCAAAATAAGATTCAAAGGCTGCAAATCATGTAAGTGCATTTCACAGGTATTTGACTTATCGTGCTTGTATACCCAAGATACATAGCTACATTTAATGATAGATTTAAAGCAATCAGCACTTGAACCAAGTTGAGAGAATGGAGATTGAGATGGTTTGGTCATGTCAGGTACAGACCAATTAATCCCTTGGTTAGAAAGGTGGACAATATTGTAGTCGGCAGATTGAAAGGAGAAGGTAGAGTAGATGTAAAATAACATAAACAAAGTTGGTGCAACAGGATTAGCGGTGCCCCTGCTGGCCAACCAAACACCCCAACCCCCCAAAAAAATGGTACTCCCGTCCCAAAACTACAGCCTGCTGTGGCTTTCACATAGATTAAGAAAATGTTGTTAATATAGTTGAATTACTGTGTTTTCCTATTTTACTAATTAGATGGTTTAGATAAAAATGTATATTAAATAGGGAGCTGTTAGTAAATTAACAAATTAACTATCATCTTAAAAAGAAAGTGGCCTATAATTTAGGATGGACAAAAATGGAAAGTGAGGCTATAGTTTTGGGATGGAGGGAATAATAGTAAGTTCGCCATCCATTGGAAGACATACCAATATACTGTAAACAATGAAGACAAGGCTACAGTTCCTTTTCGTCTTGGATGTGTAAGACCTCAACCAAAGGCCAAGAGCAACCAGAAACTCACGTGATTAACTTTAGCAGCATAGCATAAGGGGAACAAGAAATGAAGACAATAAGTTGTTCAAACTAGACGTAAATTCCACAATGTTCTACCTGTAAGCATTTTTGGTTTAATGGACAATTCCCACAACTGGTTTTTATCAGGCTTGCTAGCCTTATCAACAATCCTTGCAGTCACAGTTTGGCCAATTCTGAAATCAGTAAATGGATCTTCCAAAGCAAAATCATCATTTGCCTGTCCACAACACAAATAAAAAAAGGAGTACATAACCATAGCGATGTATAAAGAATCAAACAAGAAGCACACAAAGCTTCTTTGCGTAGAGGAATAAATATCAATGTCCAAATAAACTAATTTGAAGAATTCACCTCAGTTATATGAATCCTCCCACGGAAGCCAATGCCAAATTTCAACCTCATTTCAAGAGGCCTTTTTTCAGTAATCTGAAAGGATGCATGATGTAATACACTTAGTCCATGAAGCAAAGAAATGCATGCAAGACAAATAGATGAAAAAAAAAAAAATACACGCACACACAACTCAACATTATCAACCAACCAACTGCAAACGAAAGAACTGGAACTTGCATGGTGGTATTCCCATCTTAATTTGTTCACAAATATGTAAAGAATGCACTCAGTAAATGTAAAAAATTTTGTACCTCTGCCTGAACTAGGGTTCCCACATTATAGCTAGACTTCTTTTTTGCCTTCTTTGAACTGGATGTCTCAGTTACCTCACTTATTGATTTCAGAAGTAAAAGCAACCTCCCTGCAGTTGAAGAGCTTGGGAGTGCCATAACAGTTGCAACAACACTGCACCAAGCAAGAAACTTTAAGTTGGGCTGCTCACATGTAAACCAGAACAATGAAAAAATAGACCACCAAAGCTAGATAAGAAATAATAGTTTTAACAATCTTCGATTTTTCTAAAAAGATGCAAAATTAAAGTTGAAGCAAAGACAATTCCACTAGAGAAATCATACAGACAATGAGTGCACTTTGCAGTCCATTCGGCAGCTTAGAGGGGAAGCACAAGGGAATAAATGAAGGGTGGAAGGAAATGGAACTTATGCCATGAAGAAAAAAGTAAGGAAGGTAAAATACCTTCTCTTGAGTGTTCAAAGAATAAAGGGTAAGTAGGACAGGTAATAAAATTAAGCTTGCCTTGGGATTTTCAACTAAAGAAACGTTAAATCATCATCTATTCCTTTTACCAAACATCCCATCCAATACCCGCCAGCAGGGCCAAAAAGAAAATATGCTGTAATGCATTTGAAGGTAATAACAGTTTGTTCCACATTTTGACAGAAATTCTCAAACAGGATTGAGGGCTACCTTCCTTCCATATTAATATTATCTTTCCAAGCTAAATATAGGATTATTAAGGCTACTCAGCAATTTTGAAAAACAGGAATAGGTAATTTGTATTTGCCCAGTTAAGCATAATAACACTTCAGAAACACATCTACCAAAAAGAAGGAAAAAAAAAACAAGATGAACATATGTAGATTAGTCGTCAAAAATATCCACCTTTGTCCATTAAGAAAGTGTTTTTGCGAAAGCCTCTGTGTGTTGTAGTCTGATACAGATGCATACCCAATAGTATAATTATGCTCAGGGATTGAAAGAACCTGTTTCAGGGAAGCAGATGAGCATGAAGATTCATTTGAATTATGTGCATCAATCTGTTATCAGTGAGGAAGAAAAAAGGAGTACTTGCCATGTAGTTCTCTTTCACAATCTCCACAACAGCATTTACTGTTTGATGCACCTCCAAGTTCTTTGACATTTGTCTTTTGAGTTTCTGGAATCAAATATAAAATGAAGAATGGTGTAAATTAATATTTTGCCAAAATACTTGATATCTGTTACTACACAAGCAGGAGATGATGATGTTATAAATTAGCCAGAACAAACAAATTGTTGAAGTGCTAAGAGCTGTTCTGAGTGATTCTAATTCACCTAAAATCACAAAGTTAATTCAATGATCACAACCCACCCTCCAAAAAAAAAAAAAAAAAAATCCGATCGCTCACTAAGTTACTTCCTTAGAATTGAGGAAGTTGACTGGTCAAGAGAAATTCCTTTGAGCTTGTTGCAAACCAACCAACCAGACAACTGAAAACAAGATGCAACACTTCTCCATTTCTTCATTTTCCCCACTTCTCTTTTGGCTATGATATTGTCACAAGCACATGCCCATAAATAGAACTGAAGAGATAAAAGATGCAAAACTGAACCTTCTTGTGACTCTGGCCATTACAATTCTCATCACTGGATTTATCTAGAAACTCTGGCTTCAGAGATAAGTCAATAAGGTGTTCTGTCTTGGCTACATCTAGAACAGCAGCTCGAACAGTGGAGCCTGTTTCCACTGCTGTTCCACCTACTGTAGCAATAATAATATATGAGACTTAGCAGCTGAAAAACATTAATTCAATTTCATTTGTGCATGAACTTACATTGATAATGTGTAATAAAACCAAGAACATCATTATATTTATCAAAGCTGACAACAATTCCAACTTCCTTAGACTCCTGGACTTTTGCCTCAACAACACTGCCAATGTTAAATCCGTCAACCCACTTTAAGCCAGGTCCTTTAGAGTCTAAAGATTGCAGCTCAGCAACCTGGAAGAAGAATAACCCAGTGTCAGTAGATATAAATACTATGTAAAACATAAACCTTTCAAGTTGCATAAATACATATATGGAAAGCAATGAAGCAAGGTTTGCTAATTTTACCTTCTCCTCCAGACAAAAATATTCTTGAAGAAAGGATGCATCTGTAGATGAACAACATGATTGCTTCAAAGACAGCGTTATTCTGTTTGTTTCACTGCTTACCTGGAAATGAAAGTAGCACATAATCACTGGAAGCTCAAAAGTCATAATTTTTTGGAAATTTTTGTCTCAGTTAGTTCACCAACATCAATTATATTGCTGCGAACTGATTGTCCAATATAAAATGCTTCTGAAAGATGAGCTTTTTGGTTGTCCATTGCCTGCATAATAGGAATCAGATGAATTAAAGTAGGTCAAACATCTCTCTGTGAGCAGTATAACATTGGACCATTGTTCAAAGTTCCACTGGCTGCAACAGCAGGGGCTCATTTGCCCATGAAGTATTCATTCATTTATCATTATTACAGGCCATTATTGCAATACAACACATATCATTCACACTATTATTGGGCCTTGCCCTAAAGCTTGAACCATTTGGCAGAAGGGTTCTCCAAAGTTTGAAGAACCTTATTATTAATGCTAAAAAGAAACAAATTTTACCTTGCTTTTAGGGGAGAAACCAGTCAAACGCCCAAGAAATCGAACAAAGCAGCCAGGTTCAATTATGTTACAAATGTATCCCTGGTCCGCCAAAATAAATCCATAAACAAAAAAGCAGTCGAACTCAATTGTGTGAATGGAAATATTTAACATCTTATAAATGCTACATCTACAGAATATAAGTATAAATGTGCGTAGATCAACTCTGATACTCACATGGACTACTGACTGAGGATGAATCTGACTGAGATCTGAAGGAAGCTGATGAGCTGAGTTGATGAGAGAATATTTTGCAGAGAGAACCAAATTGTTGTTCTCAATATCTACATAATTCATCAGAACATTTAAAAATAATGAACTGCAACTTCATTCTTGCTCCAAATGCAAGTTTGATATCAACCTCAGAAACTTGCTTAAGTAAGAAAAATATGGTAATTCTAAAAAGAATTTTTGAATTATGATGACAATAATATCTCAATAATGTCTATAAATAGCATATTATATATACTAAAAATTAGTGATGTTAGAAGGAACAATTGCAAGACAAAAAAGTAGCTAAGTTATAATTTCTGCAGAGAACTAAAAATCATAGTCATGCTATGAGTGCGCATATGAAATAAGCAGCACTATTTTCAAAATTGAATTTTTATTCATATTATTATACAACATCATGCGATACATTAAATAGAATATCACATTTAGTAAAATTAGTTGCACAAGTAATTTTTTGAGTTATTCACAAGCTTACAGGCTGAGCTTAAAATGACTACGATTGTTCATCAAAATAAGAAAGATTAGCTAGATTTCTTTTAGCTAGTGAATGATCTTAAGCAAGCATTTTCAGGAGTAAAAACTAGACCAAACTTAGCAATTTGGACAGCACACAGCCCTCTACAGAATGCTTCAACTGCATCTTAAAAGGGTTAACTCCCATCTGCTTACACCCCAAACTTTACAGGGAAAATCTTTGCAAGAGAACAAAATAACTACCAAAGAGTAGGGCAATAAATTCTTTTCTATGTGGATAACAGTTAAACAGAAAAGTAACTTCATAGATCCCAAGTCATGCAGCAATTGGGAGAGAGATGTGACATCATTTCATAGCCAATAAAACCATTGAACCCACCCAGAATTAGTTACTATAAAAAATGGTTTGGTTGAGATTAGCTTGCCAATCTCAGTCATGATTTGTAAGTGGGAAGAAGATGGGTCTATATGTTCTTTTGACCATCTCTTCTTATTTCTATTTCTTTCGGAGTTGCATCCAAAGCAGATATAAAAATTTTTTTACACTTCCAATGGAAAATATGAAGTGAGTTGAAAAATAATAAAATTGTGCAAAAGCATTCAACAAATACCTAGGACCAGAAGTTGACCGAACTCGTATCCAGGCTTCATGACCGACTTCAGTAAAGTAGCTTGCTCTGAGTAATGTAAAGCCAAAACTAAGAACTAATATAAAAAAGAAGCAATAATAGTAATATAAATCACACAAGACCATAATTCATACCATGTCGATCAGCCAAATGTTCAGTCGAGATTATGCCCCTCGTGTAATCTTTGGCATTAACATATACTATTACAGTATTGGGTGTAACTTTCTCAACAACTCCAGCAACAACACTACCCAATTTCACAGCTTCTTCTTCAGATACCCTGTCCATTTAATTCCTAAATTAGCTCTATAAAAAATACTGATAATAATTTTTTTAGTTTTTTTCTAGGTACGGACAAATATGTCAATATAAAATTAGATACCAAAAAATATCAAGCAAATCTGTAACAACAAAGTTCCCAAAAAAAAAAGAAAAAAAAGACCAGCTTTGAACTATCGTATAGCATTTTAATAGTCCTCTAAAAGCCACTAGAGACTGGTATAAAGTGCAAAAATATCAAAACTGTAATATTGAAAATGTTAATTGTATGTTCACTGGGTCTATACAGAGGAAAGCCCAGTAAATTCATGGAAAAGCAAACCTTTTAGGCGTCATTATGAAACTAAGGTTGATTCTGCGTGAGGAAGGAATAGAACTCAATACCCTGCATTTGACCACTTGTCCAACATGATACACCAAACTTGCATCGTTTCCTGGCTCTAATCCAAGCTCGGATCTGTTTCAGATGAAAATTGGATTAATCATCAATCTCTAATGATCAGACAACAAATAAGAATCGAACCAAAATATTAGAAGGACCAACAAGGTGGTTTCACTAAATTCAAAGGAAAATGCAAAAGCACAAAAGAAGAGATGAATAAAGATTAAGCAGACAAGTAAAGAATATTGAAGACTACAAAGAACATTGCATGTCATTCTCCTTTCATTTAACCAACTATGATAAACATTAAGTACCAGCAGCTAATTTTAAATTAGCAGTCTTTAGTCTGAATATATATAATATTTTTTGTAGATCCCATTCTGATCCCAAGTTAAGCAAATGCGGAACTATCAATTAGCACTGGTGCATCCACCTAGAGAACTAATTCTTAAACCATATTTTGCCTAAGTTCTCATTTTAGCATGTTTCTTGGTTGTAGAGGATTCCAATTCCCAACTATAAAATAAAAAAATAATAATAAAAAAAAAAACTCATCTCCAGGACTAGTCCTTTAAGCCAGTTAGTCGATTTGAGATAACAAAGCCGTTATTTCAGTTACTTGTTTGCCATCAAACTTCATTAATTCTTTTGCTGGCATTCATAATTGCACTTCATCCTACTTTCTACCTTTATACTGCTTAGTCAATTGTTACACATTTGGGTTTCAAAATATGGATCCTACTCCTAACTAATCTAATGAACTGGAGTTTGGGATAGATAACTATATTTTTTACTAGGTCATGGAATAATTTATACCTACTAAGGGTTTATCACCTCAAGTTGCCACATGGCATTTTAATTCCTTCTCCCGTTTCCATCAAAAGCTGCATTCCTCACTCCACACTACACACTCAATTTCTTTTTGGTCTCTTTCTCTCCCACTAACAACTTTTAGCATTTTCCATCCAATGAATTAATTTTTATACAATTACAGAATTATGCCCAATCATTTTTTCATTATCTATAATTCCCATGAAAATTTTAAAAATATTAAATATTTCAGAACTATGTCCGCAAAGTATTTGTTACCCATGCGCTAGTAGGCAGATAGTATACATAAATTACAATGAAGAAAAAGATAGACAAATTGCAAACTGTAAATTCACAAACAAAGTAATTGATTTCTTCTTGCATATGTAAAATTAAATAGATTATCAAAATGAGATAGGCACACTTTGAGACTTTACCTGGGAGCAAATCCCTGGACTCCATTATAAAAATGAACGAAGCAACCATGCTTTTCAATCTTCGTTATCCAACCATGTGTTATTAGACCATCTGTTGCTTCAGCATATGAGCTAAGGATTGTAAGTTTTGATTTCACCTGTAAAATCAACAATCAGCAATCTCCATGTCAAAAAAATTAATTAGATGAATAGTCTAAAATATGGCAGGAACTAGCAATCCATCTAGAATCCTCATAAATTTCTCGACTTACAAAGATGTTTAATGAAACTACCATTAGTAGAAGCAGGAGTGCAAAAATTTTAAAACAAAAAATAAAAAACAAAAGAAAATATAGTCACCGATAATAAACAAACTGTAGCAGCATTGCAAATTTTTTTTAGCTAGGAAAGTGGGAAAACCTCAGATGGACATGCACAGATAAAGATATTCAGCAGTAACAAAAATACAATGGAAAAACACAGTGACAGATGCAGCAAGGTAAATTCTCAAGCATCCTACAAAAACAAACATACTAGCTATGACAACAATGATAATAAATTAAACTTAGATAACTAAAAGATTTAACTTATATATTTACCTATTAAATTTTCAAAAGAAATGGCCTTTACACAATTATGATCCTAGCTAATTAGGCTGTCACAAGGAAATTTTGGAGAGCCCTACACCCTAATATTTGTGATGTAGCTGCTCTCAGTTTAAAACCTAAATCCTCCTGGTTGCAAGCTCAATAATTTTATTATTACAGCAATTAAATGGACCATAAAGAATGCTCTTTCAGTGATCTCAATATTATTCACATTATAACACTTGACCAATATACATGCTTTAGAAACGGATCAATTTGGAGTTGAAAGACAGACATGAAGCTCTATAGCAAGTAGGGGTTAAAGTAATACACAGTAATCAAAAGATTTGGAAGTCAGATTCCACAATGTTCCTTTTGAAAATTTACAACCATTACTATTTGCTATTGGTTCATCATCCCCTTAGTCCCCATATATATAAAACACTTAAGCAGCAATTGACACCCACACAGCAGTATAAAGATATGACAAGCTTCTGACCTGCCTGGATAGTTGTGCCAGACAACCTGGATAGGACAAGAACTCTAGACTGGAGTCCTTCAATTAAATTGAAGACATGCAGGTTAAACATGAACACAGTATGAAAGTTGGGACATGATTGCTTAATCCACATCATGTGAGGATGCACATATGAAATGTAAGGTGTATAATAATATAATTCATATGATAGTAATTGCAGTGAACACAGTAAGTATTACACAAACAAGTTTGGGACCCTTTACAAAAAACCCCTTGTTTATGAAAACTCCAATTCTATATTCCGGCATGCAGAGTTCCAGAAAGAACATACAAGAGTTTTCTTGTGTGTGACAGTTATTCTCTTGGACTTGCAACCTAGCACACGGAACAACAGTTCAGCTCCAACCTGAACAAGAAAAATATATGAGCATCAAAATCCTTCAGAAAATTAAATATTATTGTTCTAGTAAGTAAACCTCAATACGTAAATGTGTTCAGGAAGAGACCTTAAATTTCTTTCTAGGCTTTGCAATTTCAAATTCAGACATATGGCGAAGAGGACACAGTGCCTTCAAGCCACCAGGAAATTGCACTATAGCACCAAAGCTGTCAACAGCTATGATTTTGGCCCTCACAACCATCCCAGGCTTGACATCTGAGTGGGTGAATACAGGGCCTTCAAAAGCACTCGCCTGCATGATATGAAACTTTGTGAAACAACAAAATAATAACAAATTTAAATTTCTGATCACAAAAGAAGTACTTGATTTGCGCTCTGAACAACTAATGGTTAGCATAGCATTTCCCACTTGCCCTCCTCTACCCCATTTTACTTGGTATAGAGGGATGGGCTCAATAGCATCTATTTTGAGAAAGATAAAGAGTCTAACACTTAAGCACAGGATTAACTAGTTCAATGTACGTGGTAAATGATCATCAACTAACACTTCAAGAAGCATAAAAATCAAAAAAGTGGAAAGGAACAAGATTTTACATGTAGACTTGGAGTACTATGTCATTGAAGTATTCAGACTACTTGATAAAGATGATCAGAACAGCAGTTTATTCAACAGCAATATTGTCCAAAGCAATATTGTCCAAAGCAATATTTAACAGCAAAATAATTTTAACATTACTATAGGTACAGTTAATGTAGAAAACCAACCTTCAAAATCCCTGTGGCAAGCCCTTCTAAATGTCTATATCCAAGAATTCGAACACGAACTTTAGTTCCCTCCTTAAACTTTTTCTCAAGATTCCGCACCTCATTTTCAGCCACATCAGAGATCTATAACAAAAAAAAGTGTTGGTAAACTAACAACCAAGTCAAAGATTGCATATTTGAGATAACTTACCAAAAAAGAGCAAATAACAACTTACGCTAACATAAGCTGGGGTTGACACTGGAGTGGAAGGGATTTCAAGCAATAGACCCATGCCTTTGTCTACCCTGACTACTTTTGCACCATCATAAATATCTCCAACTTTGACATGCTGCATTTCAAATCAACCACAAGTAAGTGAGTGATTGAGGAAGGAGGGAAGGAAGGGAGGGAGGGAGGGAGGAGAGAGAGAGAGAGAGAGAGAACCTAGATGGAAACTAAGCAAAGCCTAAGAGAGAGAATCTAGATGAAAACTATCAAGCAAATCCTAAGAAAACTTTTTGAATGCATGAGCCTTGCAACAAAGGCAGTGGAGCCAGCTGAGTAAAAAAAAATGCATATAACTCGACAATAGCTCCGGCATGTGCTGAGTTACTAAGTTTGACCAAAAAATTTTGCTTGCCCATTCCTCAAGAAACAAAGTTCAATTTTGCCATAAATCTGGAAAATCTAAAACTTGAGCAAATGAAACTGACTGAAAAATCACTAGTCATGCCTATAACACGTTTAACAAATCACCAATACACCAAGTCCGGAATTGTGCTGCAACGGATAAAGTTGATAATAGCTCCAGCCTGTTCTCAGCACAGGAAAGTCCCATTTTTTTTTAAGATGCAACATGCAACAATAAATGTCGAGAAACATCTCCAATTGCAAAAGCTAAGTATTAAAAGACTAACATATTAATACAAGAATAAAAGGTAAAAAATAAAGCCTCATAAATGTCTAATGAACTTACTGTAGGAGGAGCACGATTGTGAACAAGATGTTGATTGAGGGTCAAGCCAACAGCTCTGGTTGAAGGATCAACAAATAATATCCTAGCATTGACCTATAGCAAAATGGAAAGGTGCATTTTAGTAAAAATGCTGTGTAATTACAATACATAAAAATTTAATTTCTGGCTATTCAACAAGTGCAAAAATTGAGTTTATATCAGGAGAATCAAACAGAATCAAAGGTGTCAGTATCAGTTAAAGTGTATAATTAAAAATGCACCTTCTTATTGTTGTTGTAATCATCTCTCCAGTTTGATGAGGGAAATGTATTTTGTAAATGAAAAGTATTGACCTGCAATAAGGATGAAAGTAAGAAACCCATAGATGTAAACAATTTTCAAAAATCAAAGGTAGCACTGGATCTAGGTTCCACCGATCCGTTATCATCAGCTGATATGATAAAATTGCAGAAAACTTACAGTTCCACTAAAATATGTGAGGAATGATAACATTATCCCATTTTCAAGGGTTGACTGTACACGGGAGTTAACCATCATGCCTGGAACAAGAAGATCAATTGAAATCCCCTTAAGATCCTTCATCTGCATAATAAGTCAATGTTTATATGTCAGAACAGTAGGATCCATGTGAAGGAAAAAAAAATATATGGGAAAACTTATGCTTACCACACATTTAGCCACTGTATCAGGGTCAGAACTTAGATAAACAACTTTACGAGTTTTATCAATCCTTCTAATGACTCCTTGCAGGAGTTGACCAATTTTTACTTCAGTATATCTGCTTTCTGCAACTGTAAATGAGAGTTAACTAGAAGAATTAGATGAACAAAAGTAAGTGTCAAATATGCACGTGTTGAAAGTACGAGAGTACAAGGCCCACGGTCTTAAGTTAAATTATATTTCTGTAGAAGTAGCATTGCCATTTAACAAATACAGCATATAAATATCCCAAATGTCACTTTTACTTCAAGAGGCCAAGATCCACCCCGATAAAGACACAAATCAGCATATATACAAAAGCAGTATTTTCTAGAAGCAAATGAACATCTTGCACTATCTCATCTTAAACAAATAAGTCCTATTACAACACCATGCAAGAGCAAGACTTGGAATGAGTGTCCAGGAAAAACTCTATACAGGCATATGTCTAGGTGTCAGCATGTAAATTTAATATGAAACCAAGACCTAGGAAAAAGGAAGAGTACTGAACCAGATGGGTATTTCGAGCAAGTTAAATGTAAAAAGCAACTTCTCATGCCACCACATAACAGCCAGGAAAAAAACTTGAGAAAAAAGTGAGAACAAAAAAATAAACTAGATTGTAAACATAATGGCTATTAGAGCACTTTGTCATTGTCTAAAAGAATCATAAGAGATTATTTGAAAAGTCCCATTCAGCGCTTATTTCCAAAACTGGTTCTCTCCCTCTAAGAATAAAAACTCAAAAAAAAAAAAAAAAAAAACTGAAAAATTTGCAACAGGTTAACCTGCAAGTCCAACTGTACGGAAAGGTAACACACATAAACTATAAACAAGTTACACTAATCAAAGAAACTATAAGAAAAGGCCAATACTTACCATCTTGGCTGTTCTTTGGCAAAAAACCCATGAATGAAGGCAATCCAAAATGAAGAATGTAACCATGATCTTCAATGCTTTTGACATATGCAGTGAGGACCTGTAGTCAATAATAGCAGCTGGAAACAATAAGAAAAACTATCGAATGTCTAAACATAAACTAAGAACATATCATATGCCTAAAAAATACTATGCGCAAGAAACAATATATTTATTTCCAGAGTTTCTATTATTCCCATTAGGCAATCCAACCATATTGGGTTAAAAGTTCAAATCATTTTATGTATGTTACACCACATATGAGGCATCAATGCTTTATAGTTTCAGGTCATGATACTGTACAACAAATGCTAAAAAGACATTCATCATGATAAACTATGATAAAGAGCAGGGTAATACACAATCCATGCACAGGAATGTTTGAATGCATAAAAATTTAGATTGTGTGCATGTCAATCATGATGGATAAATCATCCAACCACTATAAATTACATTGATCACGCTAGCTATCCAAGACAGTGCGCAGTCTATGGTATCTACCTTAATTGCTTAACCTAGATTAGTCTACGCTCCATGAATTTCTAAGTTGATCGGCCAGGTTGGACTAAATTGAAATAGTAATATCCTTATGCATGAATCAAGAATGGATTATTACATGAAGCCCACCAAACATCAGACGACACGAATCAGGAAGGCACCCACCAAAGAATAGAATAGCAATTGATCTTTTATTATATTAAAATTGATCACACTGCGTAAGGCACCAAAGAACAGAATATTGTCTATGATCAGATCCAACCATGAAAACCATCATTCAATATGAATATAATCAGTTTCATGTTATCATCCCCTCACACAACTCAACTGTAGCATCCATGATTAACCTGAGATAAATAAGACAAAAATTACTGTCATAAATTATAATTTACTTGTATTAATTTTCATACCATCCCTTCTTGAACAGCATCTAGTGAAAAACCTTGGTGCAACAATGAAAGACGCAAAGAAAGCCAGATTTTTCTTTTTCCACTATCTTTCTTATCATCATCTAACTGCAACACAGTACATGAAACCATCTGCCCAATGTAGAATATACTTGGAAGGTTTCCTTCAATGTCCTGAGAGGAAAATGAAAAAGAAAAAAGCATAAATAAAAAAATGAAAAAAAAAAAACTCAAACCTAAAGATTAAATTTGTTGTATTAAAAAACTATTGAGATTAAATGGAAGATTTTACTACCTCAATTTCATCACCGAAAACAGGATCTAATGCATCCACAGAACGTACTAATCCACGTAAGCCCCCAGGAAGGCTAATTACAAGGTCCTTCTCATTTACTTCAGCAACAACTCCCCAAAGCTTCATTCCAGGAGTTATATTCTGTGCACACATGTTAAGAAGAAGTCTTAGACAATCAAATAATTCTAGTCTTGGAATTGAAATATCCAAAAGATGGATAAATATCGTATAAGAAAATCTTGTAAAAGCAAAAGGTATAATAGGAAGTCAACATAAAGTATGGCCCCTTCTGATTTTAATTAAGAAAATAGCATCTTACACTAAAAATAAATTGAAAGACCAGTCCCAATCAATAGCACCTCTTTAAAATAGGCCACCCGAAAAAAAACAAGAAATATGGGCCCCACAGAAAAGCCTTCACTATTAACATTTAATGGGCAAAATAAATTGACAATATGAACTCACTTATTTACATCATATGCAACAAATCAGCAAACTGCCAACTGCTAAACAAAGAAAACTGATAGAACATGCCTTAAGGAGATTTTCCATCATTTAATTATCAGAACTAAGTTTTCACATGAATAAGCTCCATCATAACTAAAGAAAAGATTCAGAAAACACTTACAAGAACAGAATTCAAAAAATGAGCAATAGTTCTCACCACTCTCTTTAGTAAAGAACATGAACCTCAGAACCTGTCATCCTTTCCTAACAACTTTAAGGACATCAAACCAAAGCCAGCCTATGACAGAAATGTCCTCTTTTTTTACTTTGATGATGTAAGTAAGCCATCAATAGTTGTTCAGCTTCCACAGACACAAATTTTGCACAATATGACCATCAATAATCTACTAGGCAAAACAGAATATAAATGACACTAAAAGTAGGAACTAGAAGTGTTATGGACTGACCACATACAGGTAATGGCTATAACTGCCCCATGGGCATTTTAACTAGCTTCTTTTCCAGGGACATTTGAAGATCATTCTTCCACCTCGAAGATCCTTCTACCAATTTTCTACTTAAAGAAGTAAAAAAAATCCAAATCAATTTTTTTTTTTACTTCGTTCACGATGACGTCACTATACAACAAGCTATTATCAACTATGTATATATATATCATGGGTTCATGCCGGGCCTTTATTCATCTGAAGTCTAATTTCTTATTTCCTGCACTCTTCTAGCTTGAATTGCTCCAGGTACTTCAATAGGTAGTTTAGCATATTACAAACATTATCTTGATTGCCTTGTCTCGGAGACCATTATTAAAGGCACAAGGTGCATTAAGGCGCAACATGGTCCTAAAGCCTAGGCGCACACCCAAGTGACATGAGGCGCAAAAGAGAAGAGAATAAAAAAAAATTGTATAATCCATTCCAATTTGGCATGAATAAGTTGTTATATGGTCGCTTACATATAAGAAACAATGCTAGAGACTTGTAAATGAAGAAATAATTAAACAAAGTAGGTAAAAATAAATTACAACATTACAAAGGCACACCTAGGCACACACCTGGCCTTGCATAAGGTGTGTGCCTCATGAACATTGCTCTTCTTTCAGTGTCTGAGGCGCCCCTTGTGCCTGGTGCACCTTGGGCACATCTTTAACAACTATGCTCTCAACTCATAAGCGATCAATGCCACTTCAACCTTTTATGAAGGTGGTAACTTTTTGGCATCTTCTCATATTCTATACATCCAGGGTTTTTTACCTTCACCGTCCCTAAGGTTATACCTTTGTCCCACTGTCGTCCTAAAGATTCAATTTGTAACCAGAAAATCCTTAAATTTTTATTTCGGTCACAGTAAAACCCCCATAATCATATTCCGGCCAAATTACCATCGGAATGTTGACGTGGCTTAATGACATGACAAAAAATAACATTATTTAAAAACCCTAGCCACGTATCTGCCTATCAATGCTTCTTCTCCTTCCTCTGCCTTTGCCTCTGTCAGCTCTTCTTCTCCTTCTGCATCTCCACCAACCAACTCACTCATTCTGCACCTCCACCACCAACCCACCCATTCCACAACGCACCGCGCATTCTCCTCCCAAGTAGTTCCACCGGACAATCCAGCCTAGGTTTTAACCATGTCCCTATACTCTTCAAACCAGGTCACCGTTCTCGACCCGTTATGAACTTTAAAAATCATCTCGATCCTACCCGGAAAAGACTTGTTACTCCAACTGGTATGAAAGATTATTTCAACCACATTATACGAAGGGTGGCCTTCGGATACTTCAATGAGGGCGGGGAAAAGCGGGTCCGGGTTGCGAGTGGAGCAAGAACGAGAGGTGGGAGCTGAGAGTGGTTCGGGTTCGGGTTTGGGTTTGGGTTTGGGTTTAGGTTTGGGTTGATTTGAGGAGGGTTTTTGGTGGTTATGGCATTGATGGTGTTTGAGCTTTGTGGGTTTTTGATTTCTTGAGGCTGTTGCAGTGGCTATTTCGATGACATCTTTGATGCTCTGAGAGCTCTTTTTACAACTGGAGCTTGAGATGAGATGTTTTGGATTTGGAGCAATGACATCGTCAATGGCTCTTGATTTGCACTGCAGTGATTTCATCCATCCGCTAGCCATTACAAGAGAAAAATAAATCTGTGTGATCTTTT
>CATIWO010305626.1:0-12127 GCA_949673435.1 Macaranga tanarius
ATTTTATTGTCAATGAAAGCATAGTTGTCTAAGACTACTCATAATTCCTGCTTGCCTCCAAAAGTAGGTCACAATTCAATAGTTGTCTTCCATATCAAAGGGAACAACCAAAAAAATAGAGAAGAGAATTGTATTTCACCAAAAATGGCAAATATATGTACATATTTTGTTAGTGGATATCGTATTTTTTAAAGAATTTTTGTAAAAAAAGTTAGTTTTGAAAAAAGAAAAGTCAACCGTATTTAAAAAAAAAATCCCGTTTTTCGATTATTTCTGTAAAAATTCCTTAAAAAAATTCAATTGTAATAATGTTAAAATAAAGATTACTTGCTTTAAATTTTAATTAATGAAATATTCTATTTTTAATAAAAAAATAAAATTACTACATTACTTAATAAATAATTTTATTATTAAATATTTATATTATTTTAAGATTATATTATAATTTTTGGTCACATTATTTAATAGCATATTAAAGTGTAAAAAAATATAAAATATAAGGTTTTTAAAAGTCACAATTAGTTTTTTTTTTGACAATAAATGTCATAATTAGTTGAAATCACAATTCATAACTCAAAATTGTAGTTCTCCTTTATTATTTTAGTGTAATTTTATATTATTTTATTAAAAAAGTTAAAAATATAATATTTAAATAAAAATACTATTTCAATTTTTTTTTATTAAAAAAATAAAATTTTCCAATTATGTATACCAAATATTTATGAGAAATTATTTTTCAATATTTAATGTATATCATTGGAATATATTTACCCAATAAGTAGTTTCTTAAAAGATATTTTTCAAAAATAGAATATTATTTTAAAATAAATAGAATCTTAATAATAAAAGAATCATAAACATGACATATTTTATCAAATACTATTATTTTTTAATTTAGTAATAAATTATGATTTTTTAAGTCTAAATTATTATTTTAATTTGGTTTTTTAATAATTGATTCTAAAAAATTTATTAATTTTTATTACACAAATATTAAACTCTCAAAAATTTATGCCTCTTAAAAGAAGAATTTTGCACTCAAGTAATAATTCCATATTTTAAAACAGAGCTAAAAATATTCCCAAAAAAATCGAAAATAACACTCTCTCGCTTCCTATTGGTCTATTTCAAATGACGCGGATAGCTCCCTGAAATATCGAAAACCGTCGATAAATCCCTAATCCAACGGTCCAAATTCTTTCACACAAACACAACTCCTCAACGCTACCTATCTCAGAAGCACCACGCTATAAAGACCTTCCCATAAACAGAATACTACATCGCTGTAAACGCTATCCGCAATCTCTCTTTCTTTGTCCGAATCAAATAATATTACTATAATAGGGTCGGGTCGGGTCACATTGTAGAAATGGAGACCGGAGGGAAATTGAAGAAAGGCGCCGGAGGAAGGAAAGGTGGAGGCCCGAAAAAGAAGCCCGTATCAAGATCCGTGAAAGCTGGTCTTCAGTTTCCGGTGGGTAGAATCGGAAGGTACTTGAAGAAGGGTCGCTATGCTCAGAGGGTTGGTACTGGTGCTCCTGTTTACTTGGCTGCTGTTCTTGAGTACCTAGCTGCTGAAGTAAGTTTTTTTTTTTTGTTCTTTTAATCTTTCCGAATTGGGTTTTTGTTGATTTTGCTGATTTTGGTCCAAATTGTCTGTTTGGTTGCTGGGAAAATTGCTGAAAATGACAATTTCATTAACTTGAAGATACCAAATTGAGGAAATAAAGATTAGGGTTTTGATTATGGATGTGGTTATTGTAAATGTAAGTAAGTTTTCTTGATTTTGATTAAATGGTTATGGTTGTGAAGGTATTGGAATTGGCTGGGAATGCAGCAAGAGACAACAAGAAGAACAGGATAATACCAAGGCATGTATTGCTTGCAGTGAGAAATGATGAAGAGCTTGGGAAATTGCTAGCAGGTGTTACCATTGCTCATGGAGGTGTCTTACCCAACATTAACCCTGTTCTGTTGCCTAAAAAGTCTGAGAAAACAGCAACCAAAGAACCAAAGTCTCCAAGCAAGGCTACCAAGTCACCAAAGAAGGCTGCTGCTTAAAACATCTTGTAATCTTTTAGCAGATGAAGATTAGACAAGTCTTTGTTGTATGTAATTTTGTGTTTTTAGGAGAGGTTTCTGGTGTTATTTTGGTTGATGCGTAGGGGAAATCAAAAGGGTTTTTTATTTAATAGCTTGTAGTTGTCCCTTTATCTTTGTGATACTATTGTTAGAAATTTGTCATTTGAGATTAATGGATGAAAACTACTTGTTTCAGCTTCTATTCATTACCTTTTGAAATTGGTTAAAAGGATGCTGCTAACCCATCACCTGATTTATTGTCCAATTGCGTAACAAAAGCAAATATACATCTAGTAAATATTCTGCAATTCTGTTTTATAACTTTATTTACAATGGCATCTATCTCGCAAAAATCATTGTCCCCCTTAACAAGAGCTTGGTCTATCATCAAAGCATCAATTTCAAAAGTACAATGCTAGTAGCCTACATCCAAAGCCAACTGGACTCCCATTAACGTTGCCTCCGCTTCTTCTGCTAAAGAGGATATTGTTACTTTTGGTTTGCCAGTTGTTTTCAAAATCCTCCCGTGGCGGTCTCTGATAATTACTGAAAAACCTACACATTTTGTTCTAACATTAAAAGCTGCATCCACATTAATTTTAACCATATCAGAGGTGGATTAAGCGTCGACAGAGTTGACATGTAGGTTGTTCTCTTCCACAGTTTTAGAGCCTCTAGATATTCATTTAAAGCATTTGCTGCAGTTTGTGGCATAGAATTTAACCCCTTTCAACAAAGCAAAAAATATGGCTCATAAATTTTAAATGTTTTCATAAAACTCATCTATATGGGAATAAAATATGGTTCACCTGATTAAATATTAATTGGTTATTTTATTGGTGTATATGTGGGGTCATACACCAGATGTAGGCAAAAATTTTCCTACAATATATAACTTTCATGCTGCCAAAAAATGAGTAGTCAAGTGATAAAAACTCTTTTCAAGGCATTAAGAGGCCAAAGTTCAATCTCTAACACAGTATATGATAAAATTTCCCTACATTCATGAGGGGCAAAGCCAAAGGAAACTCTGGTATATGCCCGTAGCGTGCAAAATTCTGCTACATTCTTCAATATATGTATTCTTCTATGCTCTTTGCCTCATTGAGTTCATGTGCACTGCTAGTATAGCCTATCTTGTTTCATATACCCAATATGAAAATAAGTTGATTTAATTGAATTATTGATAATAATAAAGTGTACTCAGCATGTAAAATATTGATATTTAACTGCAACAAGTTCTCTTATGGTTTTTTTACTGGGATATATAAATGAATTAAAGTACTAAAGAAACAGAAACAAGCAATTTATATGAAATGCATGAGTGGAACATGATCACTCTCAGTCTTATTGTACATTGATGCAGCAGTACATAGCTGGGTACTCTACTAAGTGAACCGGTGACCTTTTATACCTTGAAGGAGTCTTTACTTGGCTACTCAACCTTCAGCAAAAGTCGCTCTCGATCTCTTCTTCATGAGTTGCCTCTTGTAATTTCACTACTTCATTGTTTTTTTCAGCCATATACACATCATTTCTAATGAATGCTCAGCTCAATTTCCATAAGTATGCTTCATCTACTACCCACGATATCATCCCATCGATCCCCACCATCAAGTTCATTATGATCTTGCATGCAGGTTGGCTATTTTATTAACATTTTTCCTAATAATAAATCTATAATTCAATTTCTAAATGTTGAATATGCTATGCTAATCAATAAAATATGAGTCCAATTCATTGGCCGCCAAAAAAAAAAAAGTAGATTAAAAAATTTATTAAATCTCATTTAGTAATTTATAATAATTATATAATTACTTATAGCTTATTATGTGTAACTAATTAAATACATTCCAAATTAATTGTGACAGATATATAAATAAAATTGTTTAATTAAATTAAACTTTAGATCTTCTGATAATTTTAGTAGACCTAGACTTGCCTAAAATAATATAGATTGTTGTGAACTGTAATTTAATTTTTTTTTTTTGTGTTATATTAATATTTTCATTGAATTTGAATTTAGTAGAGATTTAACGAGAGGAAGACGCTGCCAAAAATTTCCACAATGCACATTTTGGTTAAAATGATTTTTTTCCATTTATATAGAATTTTTTTAAAAAATTATTTCAATGGTTTTCACAGCAAGAATGAACATGAGTTGAACTATTGAGTTGTTAATTTTGTTGATGTATTAAAAAAAATATATTAGTAAACTACTCAACTTTGAATGAGGTTTTGTGTTAGTATGGACAATCACACAATTAAAAAAGATAAAAAATAATAATGTGTCATAGATGTATATAATTTACACCCAATCCATGTGATTAAAAAATTAAAAAAATTTCTCTTCAAAAAAAAATTTTTTTTTGATAGATGAAATATAGTTAAATACTAAAAAATGTATAAGCTATGATGTATTGTTCTTTTATTAATTTTAGGACCATAAATAAATTCAGCTGCTTGTAAGTTACTTGAAAATCGGTTCGATAATAATTCATTTGAACTCGTATATTGAAGCTAGTTTAATAAATAAGTTGAGCTCCAACTATGTAAAGCTTGGCCCGTGAAGTTCACGGACAAACTCAAATAAAAATTCGCAAGCTAGCTCATAATTTTAATCTATTAATGATATAATTTTAGATGTATTATATATAAATTTTTATTCTTTGTAAATGCAAAATATAAAAATATATTATTACAATAAAATTATAATTTTATAATAACTTATTTAATAAATAATTTATTTTAAAATTTTTAATGAATAATTTTAATTTACAGTTCATATTTTTGAAAATTTCTTTTTAACTCACTTAGACTCATTTAAATTTTTAAATAATTCGCGAATAACAAGTGACATACTAAATTCAGTTTAAGTTTAAGTTTGGTTTGACTATAAATGAACCAAACTCGAGCTAGGTAAAGTTTGATTCATTTCGACTCGTTTACGTCCCTAATTATTTTTTAGAGGAATTAATTTAATTATTAATTTATATAATTAATGAAAGATAGGATTCAATTTTATTGCGGGTAAAAGTTAAGGAGCTCAGTTTATCACAATTGACTGCTTTTGGAGTTTTAGGAGGCCAATTGTACTGTTGTAACCTATTTATTTCGCTGACATTTTAATTTCAAAAATCCGTTTGGCTCCTCAGAAAGCTCGGGAAAAGCCAAGAAAATGGCGAAAAGACTCGGGTCTCAGCTCTTTGTTAGCAGTTCTGTCTCTTTGTGTCTCTCTCTATATATAACATGTATACATGAGTTATATAAGTAGTAGTTTTTAATTCATGGGTGTTCTTTTATTCTTGAAGGATTATCGTGCTATACCACAAATCAGAAACTGGAAAAGTTGTTCTCCCCATTTGGAGTTGTAACAGAAGGTAACTCTCACGTTGTTATTAACTCCTTGAATTTGTTAACTCGTAATTGAAATTTGAAATTTTCTTTTACTGGGTTTTTTTATTGTAGCTAGGCTAATTCTTAATCCAATAACTCAAAAGCCTAAAGGGTTCGGCTTTGTTACCTTTGATTCAGAGAGCGAGGCACAGAAGGCCTTGAAGGCCATGAATGGCAGGGTATTTATCATATTCATTTCTTTAAAAAAAAAAAAGTTCATGCTTATTTTGTGTTTTTTTTTTAGTTTAATGTTGATTAATCTGTGTGTTTTAATTGCTCAATGAAAATAATTAAATGGGTTCAACTGATTTTGCATAATTACGGAAATTAAGTTGCACATTTAGTGGAAATGATGTAGTGGTTACTAAATTTTAAGTGTTCATTCTCTAATCAGTTCAGTTGAATTTGGATGCAACAGCATACTTGAACTTAGCTTTTAGATAGAGTGGATTAGTTTGGCGGAGAGTACAGTCCTTAAAAAGTTGAATTTCGCGTTTCTTTGGCTACACAGTTTATTTCAATTGTATTTTATTGGATTTTTTTTTTTAATTTATGCATTAGCAGTATGAATGCTCCAGGATTCATTTACAGTTGAAACCAAATAATTTGGCAAAAGCAATGATTTATTCACTTACTAGGTTACTCAGAAGCTGGCTCAGTACAGAGTGATAGGCCCTTCTTAGTTCTTATAGTATGGCTATAACATGGTTGTTAACAAAATTAGGAGATTATTTTTCAGCGGAATAACATGACTCAATTGTTCTTAACTTCCATTGGCCGGTAATATACCTCCTCTATCATTTAGTAGCAAGCAGCTGTTTAAACTTTAAAGTCCAAAACTGCAACATTTAGAGATGTAGTTTTCTAATTTTACATTTACCTCAGTGGTAGATTTATTTTCTCACAGATTCCTTATTGGAATGTTATTGGGAAAAAAAGTGTTTTGTTCTGATATAAGCCTTCTGCATATTGGAGCTCAGTTTTTAGTTATTCAAGTTAAATTTATAAATTAAAGCTTGTTGAATTTGCAATTTTCAGACTTTAGGGTTGACTTCCCAGCATACCTCAACTTGTTTGGGCTGCATGCATGATTAGTTTATGTTGGTGGTTCTAATTAGTTGATTTGATGCGTAGATTTTACCCCTAAAATGAGCCCCAGAACTGCCAGAGAAAATTATCCATTGTAACTTAGCAGGTTGCTTGTAGTTTACATTCCAGTGAATGGCTCCATATGAGGCCCCATTTTGTACTATTGGATTGGAACGGTGCTGAGAATTTTATTTGCTATACGGTTAACTGCATTTCTCATTTTTTTCACTGGTCATACTGTTGCTTCTTGCTTAAAGTCTGCAAACTTGTGCAGGACAGCATTTTGCTTTACCCTGTTGTGCTTTTGTTTTTAATCATGTGCAGGACACTCTCTTATTCTTGCTCGATTGTTAATACATGCATATGTTTATACTTTTTCTCATGGAGGGGTGGGTTTTAATGCGAACAGATAGTTGATGGAAGACTCATATTTGTGGAAATCGCAAAAAGTACAAAACCAGGAGAGGATGCAAGCTCTTGAAGATATTCTCTCATAAGAATTTATGTGGCAGTTGTATTTGATATCCAGAAGAATGAATCAAATGATATAAACTGCATTTGATATCAAATTTATTTTGCCAATTGTATGCTTGAGGTTCACTTCAATTAAACGCAGGTTTATCTATCATCATAGTTGTTAATTTTGATTTATTAAGTGCTGCAAGTGTTGATCTAATAATTTCATGATCACTACCTCTATCTGGAGTTATGTGTGCACTGCCTTTGAAGCACTAGTGCTTGCACAACCGAAACACCTATTTTATGTTGTGAATATTTCAAAAGACTATAACTATATTCCACGTTGCTAAGGAAATGGGTTCTCTTGCCTTTTATTATTGGGTGTTCCTTGGCATATAAAATGCAAAAAAGGGTGGAAGCGTCAAGCCAAAAGCTCATTTTTAGTGTAATTTACCCTACTCGCGGGACATGTTCTATGGTTTAGACTTCTTATTTTTCACTGCCAACAAGTTCCCAGTGTATAGAAGAGTAGGTTCTATCAGAGAAACAATGCCTGGTGAAATCACAATAAAACATTTTATTGCCAATACAAGAACATAAAAAGAATCTTAACAAAAATAATAAGATCATCACATAATTGATTGAGGATCCTACAGATTTTATAACAAACAAATGACATTACTGAAATTGACACTGTTCATGTATATCACAGTAAAGATGACAGATAATAGCATATGATTTTATTTGGCAAAACATAAGATTCATTTATTGTAGCATATCACTTCTCAATAGGTTGGCGGAATTTTTCTACATGAATGAATATATTTGTCAGCGAATTTAGTTTTTCTGTCTTCTATCATAGAAAGTTTTTCAGCTTCTATATCCAAAATTAAGTAGATACCAACATAGTTTAAGCAACAATTAAGGTGTAATTATGAAATAATTATACTCTGTTAACACAATTAAGCAAATTCTGTATTTCATTTCTACCATACTAGAAACATCAGGATCGAGCAGATCCAATCTTCAATTACAGAGCACCCAAAATAAAAACCCTAAATATCACACCCCTAAAACCTAACCCCAAACATAAACACTCAACACATACCGAACACCGTCACAACTTCAAGAGCTAGTAAACTTGGTAACAGCCTTGGTACCCTCAGAAACAGCGTGCTTAGCCAATTCACCAGGCAACACCAACCTCACAGCAGTCTGGATCTCCCTCGAAGTAATCGTTGGCTTCTTGTTGTACCTCGCAAGCCTCGAAGCCTCTTGAGCCAGCTTCTCAAATATATCATTGATAAATGAATTCATAATCCCCATGGCCTTGCTAGATATCCCGATATCTGGATGCACCTGCTTCAGCACCTTGAAGATATAGATCTTGTACGTCTCTACGCTCTTCTTCGATCTCTTCTTCTTCTTGTCTCCGGCCGCCGCTGCTCCTCCTTCCTTTGGCAGCTTCTTTCCTGCCTTCGGCTTCTTCTCCGCCGCCGGTGCTTTCTCTGCAGCCGGTGCTTTCTCCGCCGCTGGTTTCTTCTCTGCCGGTTTCTTCTCCGCCTTTGGTGCCATTTTGTTTTCTAATGACTAATTGAGGAAACCGATAAGGTTCGGTAGATATTTTGTTGTGGTAAGGTGTGGGGTTGTGTTTATATAGAAAGCCAAGATGGAATGTTATTGGATAGTGGGATTTCGTCCGGATCGATGACGTGTATGTTTCATGGGTGTTGGATTTATTCTCGATTTGATGGTGGAGATTGATTTATGCTGGTGGTATCGTATTCGTTTGCGTGAGAATTGTACCGGATGAATGACGTGGACTTTAGGAACCGTTGAATTTAGCTTATCTGTTGATCAACGGTCAGCAAGTGATTTACGCGAGAAATGGTTGTGCGGATCCGTGATTAGGATAGAGAAAAAACGTTAAGGATTGATAAAATTGGAGAAATCCCTATGCATTGATATAAAATCTATAATTTTTGTTTAAAGGAATCCAAATTTATGTATTTGGAATTGCTGATGAATGATGAGTTCTTTTTTTTATTTAAAATTGGTTTACTATATATCCAGTCCCCTGAATTTGCCAGCTTTTTTTTACTTTGCCACCTCAACTTATGATTTTACCATTTTAACACCTGAAATTACCGTTTTTTACCTAAAATACACTAATCTAATGATATAATACATCTACCACCCTCCGTACTTGCCACTTTTTGTCAGTTTGACACCTCTATTTGCAGATTTTGGTCAGTTAAGCACCTATACGTGTCACATTCTGCTTCGCTAATGTGATGACATGAATTTAAAATTACATTTTAGACAAGTTTATGTATTGAAATGACAAAAGTGTAAGTTGATGTGCCAAAATGAAAAAAACTGACAAGTTCAGGGGGTTGTGTATGCATTATACCTTTAGAATTACTACTAATTTGGATTGAGTGAAATGTATTATATAATAAAGAAAAAGTTTTTTTCAGTATTGTATTATTTATGTACAATACTTAAATTGGAAAATCTCACCGAAGATATTTTTTTTTTTTTTTTTTTTTGTCACTTGAATGGCCAATAAGTTCTTAATTATTATCGGAAATAATTCTGAAAATTTAGATCAACAAATAATTGGAATAAATCAAATTTTTAAAATTATATATAAGAAAATTTGAATTAAAAAACTATATATTTTTTAAATTTCAAATACAAACAAATGAAGTTAAATCAAATCCTACAAAATAAAAGGAGTTTCAATCTAAAAATTTAATCGATATAATTTCAATAGATTCTATTGAATAAAAAATGAAAATTTATTTTTATAAAAAAAATGCAATTATGTTTTTTTTTAATAAATATTAGAATTTAAATCTCAATTTTTTAACTTTTAAATAGTTAAAAAATATTAGTCTTTCAAAACATTTTTTTAACAACTCGATCAATTCATTAATAAAACCATTTAAGAACATAAACCACCTTTATGGAATTTAGTAAGAATGAAACTTACAAGTGGGTAGCTTCACTATCTAGCTAGACTTCACTACCCTTTGTTTGGGAAGAAAAGAAAAGTAGAAGGGAAAAAAATGAGGGTAGAGAAAATGGGGATGATATTTTTTATTTTTTCTAGGTTGTTTGGGAATAATATAAGGGAGGGATAGAATATTTTCACTCCATTGTTTGTGATAAAATATTAATAAGGAAGGGAAATTGATAAAATTATTGAAATAATCATTTTATCCTCATTGTTTGTATTATATATTTCTTTTTTGAATATGCAAAAAAAAAAAAAAAGCGCTACACTGTTTTAATTTCATACATAATCTATTATGTTATTTTTAGAATGTTATTTTAAAAAAATTAAAATTCAAAAAATAATTTCATAGAATATGAATTAATATAAATATTGTCAAATAAATTTAATTATAAAAAACTAGCAACATACATTTAAGTTCTTATTTGCTAATACTCTTTTTTTTTTTAAAAAAAAAAAAGAAATATTAGTATAGGAAAGAAGAGAGAATATAAGAGTAATTTTATAAACTTCAATTTTCTCCAACTCTTTCCCTATTTTTTTATTCCTAAAATCATATGATTAAAAAATGTGGGCTCAGGATAAATATTTTTCACCAAATTTCTCTTCTTCTCTCTTTCCCTCATTCATCCAAATAGGAAAAAATTACTTTTCATCACCTCATTTCTCTCCCCCTGCTGAATTCATTTCCCAAACAAAATGAGATTTTTTATTTTCTCTAGGTTGTTTGGGAATAATATAAGGGAGGGATATAATATTTTCACTCCATTGTTTGTGATAAAATATTAATAAGGAAGAAAAATTGATAAAATTATTGAAATAATCATTTTATCCTCATTGTTTGTATTATATATTTATTTTTTGAATATGCAAACAAAAAAATAGCACTACACTGTTTTAATTTCATACATAATCTATTATGTTATTTTTAAAATGTTATTTAAAAAAAATAAAAATTCAAAAAATAATTTCATAGAATATGAATTAATATAAATATTGTCAAATAAATTTAATTATAAAAAACTAGCAACATACATTTAAGTTCTTATTTGCTAATACTTTTTTTTTTTTAAAAAAAAAGAAAGAAATATTAGTATAGGAAAGAAGAGAGAAGATAAGAGTAATTTTATAAACTTCAATTTTCTCCAACTCTTTCCTATTTTTTATCCTTAAAATCATATGATTAAAAAATGTGGGCTCAGAATAAATATTTTTCACCAAATTTCTCTTCTGCTCTCTTTCCCTCATTCATCAAAACATGAACAAATTACTTTTCATCACCTCATTTCTCACCCCTGCTGAATTCATTTCCCAAACAAAAAATAAATAAATACTAAAATAGGGTTAAAATATCACAGCTAGAGCCTAGAAGAAGATTGATTTTACTTCTCCCCCATTTTCCATCTTTTTTGCTAAAGTGGGCAACCATTCATTTTTTTCTTTCCATATCCACCCATCTTCTATCTAGGGGTGAGCACAGTTCGGGAAAATTCGGAGAAAAAAAAATCTCTAATACCGTACCATATTTTAGAAATTTTAAAAATAAAATCTCCAGTACCAGTACCATTTTTCGGTACGGGGATACTGTGCCGTACAAGTTTTTCGGCACAAAGATTCGGTTCTTTCAGAACGGATCGGTATGGTTCGGTACAGTTCAAAAATTTATATTATTGATTAAATTTATATTTATTAGCAATAATTAAATAAAAAATTTTACTTTAGAATTCATTACAAAAAACAATGATAAGACTAACTAATAAATATGTTAAATAAAGTTGAATTAATTGTATTATATAATATTTATTTAAAATTGTACTTGGTATTAACACTACTTTACATCAAAATGATATAATCATATATCATGAACATGTAATTTCTATTATACTTAGTAATTTTAATTTTATTTAATTAATACTTAATATTAAACTAATATTATACATATTTCATTAATCTTATAATTAGACTTAATAAAAAAATAATTTATACCAATTACATTAAATGAGTTATATAATAAGATTATATGCAAAATTTCATAGTTTTTAGATTAAATTACATAGTTTTGAAATTGTTTATAACTTA
>CATIWO010305659.1:0-18959 GCA_949673435.1 Macaranga tanarius
TGTATAACATATACTTAGTATTTTAATTATTCTTAATTAGTATTAGTACTCAATATGAATGCCAATTTACATAATAACGTTTATTAATAATACTATTAGTCTATTTCTATTAACAATACTATTATGAAAAATATATAATTAACATAAATTATAATTGTTATTAATAATAATATAAATGTATACATATATATTTAAACTTAATAGTAGTATTATATATATTCATTACTAAAACTGTGCACATAGTTTCATTGTGTTTTGATAATACTAAATTATTTAGATTATCTATTTTGACGATATTAAATTATCAATAATAACTTACATCAAATTTATGTAAGTTCTTAATATTGATATTAATGCATGCTAAATTATTTAACTTTAATACTTTCATTATGTTTGTTTACTTAATATTAAATTAAATATTGTATAACATATACTTAGGCTCCGTTTGTTTACGAAAAATATTCTTCCCGAAAATCTTTTTCCTTATTTTCTAATGTTTGGTTACCAAAATAAAATAAGTAAAAGGAAAATAAGTTATTAGTCAAAGGAAAACAACTTAAAAATATGGAAAAATAACTTCCCATTTTGAAAACAGGAAGTTATTTTCCAAGACTTGAATGCTTATCAAATATAAAGAGAGAGAAAAAATTAAAAATAATGTTACCATTTATATGTAATATTGTATAATTTAGGAAAAATCTATTATAAACTAAATACTAAAAATACTTTCTAACTATTTTTCTAGTGTTGTAGCCAAACATAAAAAAATATTATATTTTTCTGGAAAATATTTTTCAAGAGACATAATATTTTCCGTAAACAAACGGAGCCTTACTCAAAGAATTTATTCCAAGGCAATTAGCTCACTAAAGTACCTCTACATAGACTCTTTATATACAATTTATATTTAAATACTCTAGTGCCACTACACCATAAATACATCTCTTTATACATCTCGAGTTCGACATATTATTACATAACATAATTCTAATATCATTCTCTAATACTTCTAGAAATCTCCATCTTAGCCATCTTCTTTATCGGCGTGGTCCACTGTATTATCATCTCTCAGCTGCTAGCTAAGCAGATATTAAACACCTATACTGAAAAATTTAAAACAAAAGAGTGTGAGTAATTTTGTACGAAAATTACTCAGTGAGTAGATAAAATATACTTGAAACTTTATCATGAGAAAATCACTAAAGAATATTTCCATTCAATTTCGTTAATAATAATTAATTGAATTTAAAATATCTTGTCAACTTTAAATAATTCAAATATTCGAATTATAAATGCCGAAAAGCACTTCCTTAAATCACCGACCATAGTAATTCCCTTTTCTTTTATAAAAGTAATAGAGGCTCAAAAATTATATAGTTTCACAAATAAGTTTACTAAATAAAGTGAATCAACTTGCCCTATGCCTTTATTTTCCTAATATCAACCATAAATAAATCTTCCCTAATTGAGAAAATATATTAAAGGCCCAATAAAATTAAATATGCGCACTAGGATAATATTCCTAAAACATCATAACTAAGCTCATAATAAGAGCATCGTCAAAGTATACAATATCCATAATACCATAATCTACACCATACTACGATTCACAATTTAATAAATTTCACATGACATGAATCAACACACAACTGACTACAATGATGTTGCTTAAGTGTGATCAACACTTAAGTCAATGATAACTCGAGTGTTCAACTAACTTGATATATGTATCTGGCCCCAGGCATCAGTTATACATATATCTCGGTATAATATGCACCCTGCCCCTAGCAACGACTATGCTTACTCCTAACTTGTATTTGAGGTAACGTGTACCCGGCCTTTGGCAATGGCCATACACTTACCATCATAAATTTTTTCATTTAACATATGCATCCGGCCCCAGGCAAAGGCTGTGCATACTCCCAACTTGTATTTGAGGTAACGTATACCCGGTCCCTAGCAACGGCCATATACTTACCATCGTAAATTCGTAAGATAACATATGCATCCGGCCCCAAGTAACGATTATGTATACTTACCATATGTATCAGGTCCCAGGCATTGGATATACCCGTATATAGTAACATATGTATCCGGCCTAAGGAAATGGCTGTAAATATCTACCATCTCGCATTTATATGGTAACATATGTATTTGGCTTCAAGCAACGACTATACATATTTATCAATTACCTCTATATGGTAACATGTGTATTCGGCCCCAGGTTACAGCTGTACACACTTACTAACCCTACCATATCCCCGACATGGATTTACACCTATATAGTAGTATGTGTATTCGGCCCTAGGCTTTGACTATATATAACTATCCAAATCTACTATGTCTCATACATGGAATCTCTAACTCTTAGTGTCATACACACTTAAGACTATAAACACAACTAAAACTTTGAAGACCCAAATAGAGGCCTAAATATTTGAATTTAGACATCAAAATGATATTCATCGGGTTCCCCAACAAAGGCCTTGTAGATCTCTGAGTCAGCTTCGATTTGATATATTATGTGCCTCGTAACTCTATCGGTGCCGAAAGTTAGGTCCTCCCTAAGCAACGCTGCGCATCTCAACTATCCAAACTTCAAGTTTTAACTAAACGGTAGTAAAACAGGGTACTGAGACGTCTGTCTTAGTCACAGAGGCATCGGCCTTAGCCACAAAGGTGTGTGCCTCTATGTAGGGGCACCTGGCATAGCGACAAAGGCGTGTGCCTCTATGCAGGGGCGCCCACCTCTGTTGCAGAGGCACCCGTCTCTTCATTGAGCAAACACACTCCTGTTCGATTAGGTGTGTGCCTGTTCATCTCTGGAATACGCAAATCAGCAACCATTTTTCATATTTTTGGCCCAAAATCTTAATTCTTCAATACTAATTGGTCATAAATCATGCATAACACTTCAAACATTATCAAGCACACTAGAACCTACCAAAATCACTCTAGATATACAATTAAAATTCCAAACCCTAGGTTTTTCATATTATCCTTAAAATAAATATAAACACATAGTTGAATTTGAAGCCACTCACTGATTTCTCCTGCTTGATTTCTTGTTTTCCTTGCTGAAATCCGAAAGTGAATCTTCAGAGCTCTCCTTTCCTCTTCTCCTTTCTTCTTTTCTCTTTTCTCCTTTCTTTCTTCTTCTTCCTTTCTTTCTTTCTCCCTTTCCTTCCTTTTCTCTGTAGAACTCTATAATTTCCCTCCTTCTTTCTACTTTAATCCCTTATCTTTCTTTTCCTTATTTCTTAATCATTCCATTTGTAAATTATACAATTATATCCTTATTTCTTTTCAATTACATCCAACCTTACTTATACATTATTTAATTCTTACCAATATAATAACAATCACTCAAATCCATATCAATTTAATATAATTAAATAAATCCTTAATTATCATTAACTTAATTTAATCCTTTTCAAGGATATGGATGTTACATTTTTAATTTGTAATCTCTAGTAAATGCATGAAATATTTTTGATAACTACTAAATTAAGCTCACAATATGATTCAAAAGAGAAATAACATCCTAAAAGAGATAATATTCACAGAACTCAAGTATGTCTCCAATCTCTTTTTTATATCATTCAAAAATTAAACAATTAAGAAAAATTATTATGTAAATTTATACCATTAAATTTGGATATCTATAATGGAATTCAATTAATCATCCACTAATTTTATAATTAAATAATGTGCTAGAGAAAAAGATAAAGTTTGCAAATAATAAATTGAAATAAATATAAAATAAATTTATAATTAAATAATGTAGAAGAATCAGAGATAAAATTTGTAAATAATAAATGGAAATAAATATAAAATAAAGTATATTTAAACCGTACAAACGTTTTAAGTATGTGTAAAGATTTTTACACTCCATCAATTTATTTTTGCACTTCTTATTTATTTTTTTGAGTTGCAATTTACATAATTATCCTTTGTCTAGAACATTTATGTTTTTCATTAATTAAGCTAGTCTCTTTTAATTTTTTTTTCATCCAAATTTACTATTTGATGTTTAAGATTATAAACTTAATTGTGCTTGAGGATTTTTTTTTTTTTTTTTGCATTAAAAATTTTAGTATATTCAGCTATTTTTTTTAAGCATTCTTTACCTTTTTACTTATCTAAATCATTTCCTCTTAAAAAATATTGGTTTAAATCATTGTAAAACTTGTACCAATTATAAAGAAAATAACAATCTTTTTTACTTTTTATAAATAATTTTTCTTTAATATCATATGCAGATTATTTTATTTTTATTTTTCTTATCATAATTTTTTTAAAAAAAATATAAAAATTAAATTATATGATTGAAAACATTATTATAAAAATCTAACAAAAATTCATCATATAAAAAGTATTATAATTTTAATTTGAATGACAAGTGTTGTATATAATATATTAATAATAGAAAAGTAAGTGCCATATTTTCATTTTATCAAGTAGATTTTTTTTTGTAATTTAATTTAACTAGAGCATGTGTTGGGATATAATTATTCTAAATTACATATAATTAATTTTAGTTCTACTCATGATCATTTTTTTTATATAATAAATTATCGTTGAATTTTTGTAATTGATATTTTTAATCACACAATTAATTTTTTATATTATTTTTTAAATAATGATAAGAAAATAAAAAATAAAGTTATGTGCATATGATATTGAAAAAAAAAACTCTTCGTCTGTTATTTTTTATAATTAATACAAATTTTTTAGTGATTTAAACAAATTAAAAGTTAAAGAGTACTTACAAAAAATAATTGACTATAGTAAGTTTTTTTAACACAAAAAAAAAAAAAAAAAGTAAACTCAATTACAAGTAGTTTAAAATCTAACATCAAACAATGAATTTTGATGAAAAATGACAAGTAGTTTAGTAACTATAATTAATAAAAGAATAAACATTTACAAGAAAGGATAATTGTATAATTTATAATTTCAAAAAATTAAAAGAGGAGTGTAAAAATAAGTAGGTAGAGTGCAAAAATCTCTACCCTTTAGAAGTATGAAAAGACTTTAAAAAATAAAATAAAAAATAATTTATCAATAACTTTCTAAAATTTTCAAAGTGGTTTGAAAATTAACTAGTATATGCCAAATTTGTAGAGTGTAACTTGGTACAATTTTGTTAACTCATTCTTTGAGCTCATCTTTATTATGTTATATAGATAGATAGATATAAATATATATTTTTTTACCCATAAAAGCAATAACATATATAGTTATATTTTTTCAATAATTATATGGATTTCACATCAAATGATGACATAAAATAATTGTATTAGGGTATAATTTCTCAAGAGTGATCGTCTAATTCCCTTTTTTTTAGTATAACCTTTAACATATATATATTAACCATATTTCTGTTTAGAGAAAAAAGAGCTCGAATCTTGTTTGGTAGGGTAGGAAGAATTTACAAGAAGAGAAAAGCTAATATTGCAATTTAACAATTCTATATACATGTACCAAAAATTGTTTATGAATTTGCATGTGTTTAATGCAGGATAACATGCAAATCCCCTTATTATTCTACTCCAAAATCACAGCATCAGAAAAAAGATGAGTCAAGGGAAGATAATAAAGACACAAATGCAGATCGTATTCATGATGATCACCATCCTCATAACGCCACCTTTTCTCTTTCACCTTTCCCTTCACGTTTAGGCTACATTTTCCCTGTATCATCGGCCAACAAGGGTCCTTAACAAGGGAGAATTATATTATTTTCACTATTAGTTTATGGATTATATAGATAGTGTATATTTTATATTTCTTTTCTTAGAAATTTTTTATAGTTTTTGCAGCTAAAGCAATGAAAAATGTTGTAACTATTTCAAAATCAATACTTTTTTTAATAAGTTATTATTTAAATTATCGACTAGATTTCCTTTTTTTTTTTTTCTTGAACATATTACAATTTACAAAGGTTGGCAAAAAGGATGGAGTGAGATTCGAATCCCATTTTCTTGGGCACATAACGTCCAATGCCATTGAGTTACACATACTTGGCTGTCAGCTCGATTTCTATGCACGCGGATTAAATCGCCCGTTAATTATGTTTTTCTGATTTGCAAATTAAGAATTGAAAGATTTCTGGGAAATTTCCTCAAAGTTTGGAACTAATCTAAACTAAAAAAAAAAATGAAATAAGATGAAATGGGCAAACAAAAGTTAAATCCAAAAGGTTAATTTATTGCATTAAAGTTGCTATTTCCGAAATTTCCTTACATTTGTCTAGCTCTTTTCGGACAATATATAGGAAATATCCCTTTTCTTGATATATAGTTTCTTGTAAGAAAATGGTGGTTTTATGGATTCACTTTTGCTTTTGGTGGCTACCTCTAAAGTTTAAACACCCTAACCCCACCTGACCCCCCCATAATTAGCTAGGATTAGTGACATTAATTTTTGCAATAGCAGTAATAGCCAAATGCTCTGGTAAAACAATTGCTGTACTATTTCTGATGGTATGCTAATATATATCTATATTTTGACCAAAAACAAAAAAGTTACATTATGAGTTTTTAATTTTGAGATCATAATACAAGTATTTGTTTTTCTTATTTTAAATTTACTAGTCATGCTTATATTGATCGATTATACTTATGCACGTAGTATTTAAAAATTTATAGAAAAAAATTATGTACATTTATATATCAATATAAGAAAAATATATGTCAATATATATATATATATATATGTGTGTCACACAAATATTTCATTACACATGTATATATATATGAACTATTCAGATATAGGGGTTTAATAAAAAAAAAAAAAAAACTAAATTATTTAGATTTAGGGATCTTGCCACATTAAAAAAAAAAATCCTAAACATAAATTTGTTAAATTGGAATTGGATTTTTTTTTTTTTTTTTTAGATCACATGCCTACAAGGTTAAAAAGAAAAAAGGTCAAATTGAAAAGATAGGAATAATTTCACATGGACACACACAACTTTATGATTTTTGTCCACGTCACTATACCTGACTTGTGGATCCCACTTATCACCGCCGGAATTTAGCACCACCAGCACCTTTACGTTGAAACTGAAAGGGATAAAGTTCAATTTAGCTCCTAATGTATTTTGTAAAGTTCAGTTAAGCCCTTAATATATTTTTTAGCTAAAAAATACACCTAATTTTATTCAATCCAATCATTTAGCCCATTGTAGAAGGTTTGACATCTAATAAAATTACAAACTAGTTCTTTAAATTATGTTTCTATCAAAATATTTTAAATTTTAGTAAACAAATTTGTCCTTAATTTTTTATTAATAATTTAATTTTTAAGAAAAAATATTCTGCTTAATTATCAGTCTTTCTAAACTAAATTATATGTTTAATGTAAAATAATTACATTTGAAAATAAAAATTTAAATTGAAGTGATATATATGTATATATGTGTATATGGGTTTGAATGCTTCATTTTAAATTATTTAAATAAATAATAAGTACATAATTAATAAAATATTTGGAGCTTTTACTCTTATTTTCTAATGATATGCTTTTAATAAAATGCTTAATATTGAGATTTATAAGTATTAGTTCAGTTAAAATAAATAATTTTTTATTCTTATATATATTTTATATTTTTAATATATTAAAAATTAAATATTTGGAGAAAAAACACTCCTATTTTCTCATTCTTTCTATTCTTTTGCCAATATTATATTTTTAATTTTTAGTTAACTAATTTAGAATGAAACATTAAATATATATATTAAAAATAAAAATTAATTTCACTTTAAATTACATTTTTATTTTTAGTTTAATTATTATTTATTATGAGTGTAGTTTAGTTTAGAAAGAGTGATGATTAAATAAAATAATTTTCTTCAAATTATACCATTAATAAAAAAAATTAAGGGTAATTTTATCTATTAAAATTTAAAACTTGAAATATTTTGATATAAAAATAATTTTAGGGACTAGCTTATAATTTTTTTAGATATTAAATATTTTAGAAGGGGTTAAATGACCGAATTGAATAACGTTAAGTGTGTTTTTGAGCCAAAAAATAGATTAGGGGCTTAACTGAGCTTTGAACAATGCATTAGGGGCTAAATTGGACCTTATCCAAAACTGAAAAAAACTGAAATCGGGAAAAATAAAGGATCAGATCACAACGATCTTTTCGTCAAAAAAAAAAAAGATCACAACGATCTAATTGATCTCTACCGTCAAATCATCACATGGACCCACTTGCCAAAACTCACGTGCGGTTCAGATTCACCCATACCCCTACAATTGAATCTCAATCAATCATCACTTTCTCCTTTTTTTTTTTTGGAACAATAATGAATCATCACTTTATAGCAACCTAAAAGAAAGGTTGATTTTTTTTTTTTGGATAAATTACAAAAGTCTCCAATATTTTGCATTTATTTAACAGCTAAATTCTGTTTAGTTTATCCATTATATTTAGCATTCCAATGACTTATCTATTTTAAGTATTTTATATTTAACTAAAAAACACAAATATATGCATTATAAATTAAATATATAAAACTATAATTTAGTATAGATAAAATATTTTATCATAATGTCAGTTTTAAATAATCAAAATAGTATAATTATTATCAATCACATTTATAGGTAGTAATTTTTTAAAAAATAAAAAATTATACGTTTAGATATAAAATAATTTTATTCAAATTACATTTATAATTAAATTTCTTTAATAATAATTATTTTTTTTGTTTCAATTAATTTATAAAATTATATAAATATATTCAAAATATTTTGAGCGAGTCCATTTACGAATCTCATTACAGAAAAAAACTTATTTAAAATTTAAATTGATAATTATTGACAAATTTTAATCTTGTAATTTTTTTAATTAATTAATTAATATTTTATTTATAAAATAATTTAATAAGTAAAATGGCTTTCAAATATTTAATTTCAGAATAGAATAAATTAAATGTTTTAAAATTAAAAATTATTTGATTTATAATTTTTTTAAAAAATTAAATAAAACATGTATGAAATATTTTCTGTTGACACAAATTTACAATTAAAATGTATTAATCCTACAAAAAGATTAAGAAATGTCGAAGTTTGGATACTTTGGTAATTTCTCATTTCTGAAATTTTCTTAAAAAAACAAAAAGCAAAAATCAAAGCTTTCCTTCTTCATCTTCTTCTCCACTGCCATTTCTCTTAGCTCTCTATTACTCAAATATTGATCACAGTTATATCGCTCTTTTGCTCTTTAGATCTCTCTCTCTTTAGTAGCAACAACAACAGTAAATGCAAAAGGGTAGCAATAATTCAGCTTCTTCTTCTTCTTCTTCTTCTTCTTCAGTTTCTTTAACATCAAGTTTTGTTAAAAAACCAGCAGAAGAAAGGCCACCTTTACTCAAGAAATCCAAGACTTCACTTTCCAATGACACCCACTTCCCCGGTCCTCTTTTCCCCGCCGTCCGCCGCATCTCCGCCATCCCTCCTTCCCCTCCCTTTCTCCGCGATCTCTGTGTCTCCGTCGATTTCAATGACTCCACCTCCCCACCTCTCACTGCTCCTGCTACTACTACTACCTCTACTACCATTGCTGATAGTACCTTCTCCGGTAGAGATTGGGTTTATCCTTCATTTCTTGGTCCTCATGTAGCTGCTAATCGAGAAACCATCAAAGGTCGCCGTGGTAATAAGGTGGTGGTGAAGGAGGAGGAGAAGAAAGGGGTTGGAGGAGGAGGTGGTGTGTCTCCGGATTCTTTGAAAGTAAAGGTAGAAAAGGAAGTGAAAACTGGAGCGAGTCAAGTTTTGGTGACCCAGTCGAGTTCTTTGACTCAGGTTACTGGTGTAGTGAGGAGTGGCACTAGTCGAGGATTGTTCAAACATTCTTCTCTTGTCTTTTATTTGGTATGTTTTATGTGTTTTGTTAAAAAATTTGTGCTTTTGTAATTGAGCAGATGATTGGTTATGAAGTATATATTATGTCAAAAGATTAAAGTTGGTATCTATTGAGATGTTGTGTTGCTGATGATTTTGTTGATTATTTTTTATTGCAGCTCATTTTCACTTGTATAGTATCTGTATCTTGTTCAATTTACTTGCAGATTAAAGTCAGGAAGTTAGAGGTATGTTTCTATACTTTTACCTATATTTTTGAGGGTGCATTAGTTTTGTGCTTCAAAGTTAATTTGAAACAACTTTAATCTAGTTGCTGTAATGAAATTCTGATGCAAAGAGGGAAGCAAGCTAACTAATGTCAGAAGGATTGTTAGAAAATTTAACAAGGAAAAAAATTAAGGGAAACAAAGAGAAAGAAAGTTTAAATATTGTGCTTTGCTCAAAATTATTTAGCCGAGTTGGGTGTTTGCTCAATTGGCATATTGTGGTTTGTGTCTATGTTTTCATAAATGTGGTTTCTTTACTTGACAGGAAGAGAATGTTAACCTTCGTACGGCATGTAGAAACCAGGATGTTGTTGGTAACAACAGCATTGAAGTTTTGCAAGTAGAAGATGATAGTTCTTTTAATTTCCAAAAAGCTGACAGTAGAACTATTGCTTTGTATAGCGTGGTATTCACACTCATTTTGCCATTTTTGTTCTGCAAACATCTTGATCATCTTCCACAAATCAAGACTCTCTCAAAAAGGATTAAGAATAACAAGGAGGAGGTTCCCTTGAAGAAGAGGATTGCATACACGGTGGATGTATTTTTCTCTGTTTATCCTTATGCCAAGCTGCTGGCACTTCTATTTGCAACCATATTTCTGATAGGATTCGGTGGCTTGGCATTGTATGCAGTAAGTGATAGTAGCTTTGCTGAAGCCCTTTGGCTGTCATGGACATTTGTAGCTGATTCAGGAAATCATGCGGATAGGATTGGCACTGGGCCAAGGATTGTTTCTGTCTCTATAAGTGCAGGAGGAATGTTGATATTTGCTATGATGCTTGGACTTGTCTCAGATGCCATCTCAGAGAAAGTAGATTCACTGCGGAAAGGAAAGAGTGAAGTTATTGAAAAGAACCATATACTAATTCTTGGATGGAGTGACAAATTGGTAATGCAATTGATCAGCTCTGAACTTTGATGCCGCATTTTTCTTACATTGTCATTATTTTGTTGCTGTCTTGGATAAACAAAGACTGTCATTATAAATAATTCATGCACTAGATTTTTGGGTCTTATTCCTTTTGGTAGTGTAGCTCCTTGCTCTTTTGGGAGATGTATCATCCTTTTAGCATTTCCACATTAAGGATTGCAAAAGATTGCTGTTGCAAAGAACTTCACATTCATTTTTTGACTTTTTGCATCAATTGCTAGAGGAGACTTTTCATATTATATTCCTTAAACGTTTTTTTTTTTTTTTGGTTATTGTTAGTGGAGTGTAATGAAATATGGTTTGTCTAATGTCTATTTCTATTAGAGAAGTTCTGTATAAATTTCATTATTGTAATATTGTTTATTGTATGCTGAATTTTCCATGAGGTGAAATTTGCTGCTATGGGCTCTTTTTTTTGTAGTATGCACACGTGGTTTGACTTCATATCTAGAACGCAAAGAAGGATTCTTGTGCATTAGATAGGATTTTCAAACTGCAATGAACCTGAAATGCACTTATACAGTTAAACTGCTGCCTTTGATTGCTTATATTCAAGTGTCCCATTTTATCTTCTTTTCTTTGTACTCTTTTGTAGAAGAGGTTTCTGTGCAAAGCTTAGGTATATAATGTCCATGCTTCTTAACAGAAAGCAATTAAAAAAAAAAAATGATGCTTTGGTTGTAGGGCTCGCTTTTGAAGCAGCTAGCAATAGCAAACAAGAGTTTAGGTGGTGGTGTTGTTGTAGTATTAGCTGAAAGAGATAAGGAGGAAATGGAGATGGATATAGCTAAGCTAGAATTTGACTTCATGGGCACTTCTGTTATATGCAGAAGTGGCAGTCCCCTTATCCTGGCTGACTTGAAGAAGGTATATTTTGTGATTTTTATTTTCCTTCAATTTTTTAAGGGCTCTTTCTATGAATTGATAGTTGTCATTTCCCTATTCACAGGTTTCAGTGTCTAAGGCACGTGCTATCATTGTATTAGCATCTGATGAAAATGCCGATCAGGTTCTTTTACAATGTCATTATTTTATTCTATTTCGTACACCTGTGATGAAACGTTCTTAAAATATTTGCCCCCTTGTTGCCAGAGTGATGCACGTGCTTTAAGGGTGGTTCTCAGCCTAACAGGTGTTAAAGAGGGTTTGACAGGTCATGTTGTTGTAGAGATGAGTGACCTTGACAATGAACCTTTGGTGAAGCTTGTTGGAGGAGAACTTATTGAAACAGTTGTTGCACATGATGTGATCGGACGCTTGATGATTCAGTGTGCTCTGCAACCTGGGCTTGCACAGGTTACTGAAATAAGTTTTGGTTACATTTTTCAAAAATTTTGTATTTGCAGTTTTTGAATTTTGTTGGTGACGGTGATTGTGCCTGTCCTTCCTCTTCCTCTCCAATCCCCTTACACAAGGAGTATTTGCCTTCACAGGCATTGAAAATATCTTCTGTAAATGCTGTCCATATAAAAGTAAGAATTGTCGTATTGGTTAGAGTATCAATGTCCTTAAAGTTCAAAAGATAATATTGGTAATAAATCCACTGTTATTTGGCATGGTATCTAGGTTTGAGAGAAGAGGCAATTCATTTAAGGCACTACTTGCCATAATTCTGGGGAGAAACTATTTTGGGCCATAGTTGAGTCTTCATACAATTGGGAAACTCCATTTTATAAAACTTTGTTGATGAGACATGCTGGCCTTTCATTACTCACCCACTCCCTTACAAAAAGAAAAAAGGAACCATCAAATGCATGCACCACATGTACTCTTTCATTTTGGATCTCTACTATATCTATATTCTTCACCCTTTTCTCATTCTACCAGTACTTTTGACCCAAATAGTGCCAGTCTTCATCCTTTCAGTTTTTGGCATCTTTGTGTCAATTAGACAAGGCCATTCTAGTTTTGATGGTAATACACCATGCACCAATATAGAAGGACCCACTGTCACTTAGCCTTCTCGATTTCAGTCCATGATCTTCTGGACATAATGTTAGGAATTTCTTCATTTCTTGCCTGGACATAATGTTATCCACATTTATATCTATATTCATTTGCAAGTATCACACCATTTGTGTTTTAAAACAATGTCTATGCATTTGCAATTTCTTAGTTTCCCCTGTTTCAGTTTTAGCAATTTAGATTCACTTCTTTGTTTTCTTTGGGCCAGATTTGGGAAGATATATTAGGTTTTGAGAATGCAGAATTTTACATCAAAAGGTGGCCTCAGTTGGATGGTATGCATTTTGAAGATGTTCTCATTTCATTTCCTGATGCAGTTCCTTGTGGAGTTAAGGTTGCTGCTGAAGGTGGGAAGATTAACTTAAATCCAGATGATAGCTATCTTCTAAAAGAAGGGGATGAGATTCTTGTCATAGCTGAGGATGATGACACCTATGCTCCATGTCCTCTTCCAAAGGTTATCCTTCTTTCACACTTGCTATAGCACAATAGCAGAAAAATTGGCTAATGTTTAGGATGTGCTCATCTGTCATTTGGGAAGTTAAGCAGCCAAAACTATTACAGAATTCTATAGTGGTTATAGTTGTGTGTATACGTTCAACATATTCAGTTTAAAAAAGAACAAACTAATAATACAAGACAAAATAACTGGCATAACAATGTCATTTTCATGTATTCTATGTATCTGCTTGTCCTTTTATTTCTACCACTTGAAACTGAAAGAACATGCAGGTCCGTGATTCTTAATAAATGATATTTGGTTTGTTTGTATTGCTGAAAGGCTTTTATGCTTCTTGGAAGGATCATTAACCTCTTATACTTCCTGATAGAGAGAGGAAGAGCGATTCAATGTAATGAAGAAAATTCACACATCAATTTGTGTGTGGGCCTTTAATAACCTACATCTCTTCTCTGACATGCTATTCTGTGCTATAATCATTTCAGTTGTTCTATGTTTTTCTTATTTGTTCTTTTCCTTATGCCAGGTACGCAGGGGTTCTTGTCCAAAACTAATTGATCCTCCAAAATATCCAGAGAAGATACTGTTCTGTGGCTGGCGCCGTGACATTGATGACATGATAATGGTATGCATCATGCAATATAGAATTTTGAAATTACCTTTGATACCCTTTCTGTTTGGATGGATTCGGTGTACTTGATATACTTGCACGATAAACAAACCCTAATGACGTCCATTAAACATTACATAACTGTAGCTTGATTTTCTGTTTGTTGTGTCAAATTTTCAGGTTCTAGAGGCATTCTTGGCTCCAGGTTCAGAACTCTGGATGTTCAATGAGGTCCCAGAAAAAGAAAGGAAAAAGAAGTTGACTGATGGTGGACTTGATATTTCTGGACTGGAGAACATAAAACTTGTCCACCGTGAGGGAAATGCAGTCATCAGACGGCATTTGGAGAGTCTTCCTCTCGAGACTTTTGATTCTGTAAGTTGCATTACTATCTTTTTTTTTTCTTACCTGAGTTTCACCATAATATTGAAGGTCATATATTTTTTCAACCAAAGCTAGGATATTTGTAATATCTTTGATATAAAGATGGAGACTCTTTGACAAAATGTGTGTAAAACCCATAGTAGCCATTTAATTAGAGGAAAGGTTTGAAAGGAAATAAACTTTACCAGATACAAATATCTGTTGACTGCACTAATTCTGGGAAAAGCTTTAGGTGTAAAAGGTTGCTTTATAAGTGGAGTTTTGAAGAAAATATGAAACAGGCTGACTACTAACTCAGTAACTCTAAACAACAGCAGCAGTCTTATTTACCTGGCATTTGCAAACATATTTCATATTTTCTTTACCATTTGAATTTCATTGCTGACTACTAACTCTAAACGGACAGATATTGATTCTTGCAGATGAGTCATTAGAGGACTCTGTTGTGCATTCTGACTCACGATCTCTTGCTACTCTTCTCCTCATACGAGATATACAGGTATTTAATGTTGCTGTCTCATTGCTTATTAGTAATATGAGATTAGTATTTCTCCCTTCTATTTGGGAGCCTTTTTCTTCCTCCCTCACTTGTTCTAGATAAAACATGTGCAAATCTTATGGTTTCTCCTGGTGAATCTCTGTTCCTTATTTAGTTGCTTATAAAGGTTTCATATAATCATATGTAATTTTGTTAACTAGCAGTTGATTTACAGTGTCATGTCATGATATCAACTAACAATTTAGGCTTCATGCTGATATGATTTGATATTTCAGATGAAGTCTTATGTTGATAATAGTAATATGTGATATGCATGTTTTTAGTAAACTGATTATTGATGAGAGGTTTCTTCTCTTTCCTCTTTTAACTGCTTGCAGTTAAAGCGTCTCCCTTATCGAGATACAACGTCAACACCAATACGGCTTTCTGGATTTTCTCACAGCAATTGGATAAGTGAAATGCAGCAAGCTTCTGTCAAATCAATAATTATTAGCGAAATCCTGGATTCTAGGACGAGAAATTTGGTCTCAGTGTCTAGAATCAGTGACTATGTGCTTTCAAATGAACTTGTTAGTATGGCACTGGCAATGGTGGCTGAAGACAAGCAAATTAATCGTGTGCTTGAGGAACTATTTGCAGAGGAGGTACCTTCATCCTATATCCCATGTTTTAATGTTATTATGGATTTCTTAAAATATAATGATTAGGGAAATTGATCTATTAAGTTTTATCTTTTTCTGCTCCTTTAAAGGGAACATTAAAGTATTTGTAAGAAGCAATGGGACCCGATAAGATTTGAATGGGACCAACAGATAAATGGGTACAGTTTGTAGAGAGCATTGAATTATTTCTTAGGAACAAGAATCTAAGGTAGCCATAAGTGTATTTTCAATATTGAGATAGAAAGAATCATTCAGCTAAATCATAGTTTAACTTCAGAGGGAAAAAGAAGTCAAGGACGGGGCGTTTTAGGGTGCAGGAATGTGCATAAGTAGCACTTGGTATTATATATGGTTGATCTTTTTCCTTGCGTAGTAAATGTAGTAGAATATGATTCGAAGATGGTATTACATATGGTTGATGCTATGTAGAACAGGTCATTAGATGATGTTTTTATCTGCTATGTAATGCTTTTACACAAAGGAATGCAAAAGCATCCACTGCATATGAATAGACTCAAATAAAAAATGTCAAAAATAAAATGAATATGCATTCTTTGAATAGCTTGAATGGTAGTAACCAAAAGAGTTTATGGTATTTTGATTCATATCAAGGAATTCTACATGTTTGATTTGCAGGGGAATGAAATGTGCATTAAACCTGCAGAATTCTATCTATTTGATCAGGAAGAGCTTTGTTTTTATGAGATAATGATCAGGGGTCGTCAACGAAATGAAATTGTGATTGGCTATCGCCTCGCAGATGCAGAACGTGCAATAATTAACCCTCCAGACAAGTCAAAACCGAGCAAATGGTCCCTTAATGATGTTTTTGTTGTCATCTCATTAGGCGAATGAAATGATACAATCAGTGCTTACTTCACCAACTCTGCTAAAATTCTCTCCCCTGACCTCTGATAGTTGTATGATCAATTGTAACTCAAAATTTTTACCGTGAAAATAATTGTCTGATAGATGAGTTGTAAATCACAGCCTTTCAGATTTTGACACTTAAAAATATTCTGTTGTACAATAGTAACCTGTTGGTCACTATGAAAAAGTGAAATGACACTTCCTGGGTTATTATGTCTCATAATTTCATGTTAATACTTGGACTGATAATGAAAGGAAAAAGTAAATTTTTGAAACCCCACTTTTCCAGTTATACTGTTTGACATGTGAATGAATTTTAGTATTTTACATTTACATAATATAAGAGTTAAGCGGCATATAAGTAGCGTAGATTAATCTTAATACAAGTTGATCAGTTTTATGTTATATGAGTTTAATTTCATTTATATGTTCACAAAAGTGGGATATTAATTCGATTTTGTGTAAATAGAGTTGTGGAATGATTAGGAAAAGCAAGAATGGAAAAGAAGGAGAGTAGGTATAATTAAACAAATATAAGAAGCACATTGTTCAATGGAACTTAAAACTCCAAACAACCAAAAGCAAAGACTGAACCTGCTCATTTATCTGCCATTACAAAGATTTCAACACTCTTTTTACATAATATGTATATAGAACAAATTGTTTTCTTTTCTTCCCCCAAGGAGTACTCAATCAAAACTTGCATTGGTCACTCTCTTACAATCTCTTTAGATAGATATATCCATCATGTTTGCCACCAAGTTCTCCATCATCAGAGATGCAACTCTTACAGAGCATGCTATCTCCCAGCTTCTCTCCCCTGCATCAATTTAATGTTCAGGATTAGTTCTGGTTGGTACACTCATATGTGCATGAATTCAAGCAAAAATTTTGGAAACAAAATGATAAATACCATATAGAGATGGTGATGTCAGGATGCCATTTGCTTCAGGAAGCGTGAGAGGGCAAGCAGAAAGAGGAAGAACTGGGAGATTCTGACAATTACAAATCTCAACCATGTAGCCATCAGGGTCATGAAAGAAAAGCTGATCAACTGTAATGCCACCTTCTTCCACAACTGCTGTTACATACTCAATGTTCTTCTCCTCCAAGTTTCTTATTACAAGATTCATGTCTGATGTCTGAAAGGAAATGTGATTGTCTTTTGGGTTGATTGGACCTTTCTTATGTGGGACATCTTCTGCTTCAAGTAAATGGATTCCAACACCATAATTAAACAACCTGCCAAAGTAGCATTTAAGTTGAACAACATTAAACTTTTTTTTGTAATCCATGTATCAGTTTCACATCGGTTATACAAATAAGATTAAGTAGACTTATATATCAATTCTAACCATTTAAATTTTTAGAATGGATAAAAGTTGTAGTAGAATGGATAAAAGCTCTACTATACTCCACTAAATTAGAAAACATAAGTATTGAAACATAATTAAGGTCCGTGTGATATAAAAAGTTGTAGCATAATTTAATCAAGATCCAATCTGGGTATGCATTTAGAGTAGTAGAGCTGTTTGCCCTATAGAGTTGGAGGTCTTAAGTTCGACACATCTCTTTAAACCTAGAAAAATTAATTTCTTAGATATTGCACATGTATTCAAAAAGGAGGACATTTCTTTTCTCTGTTTTTTCTTTTGAATAATAGAAGTTAACACGAACGGCACAGGCACAGAGAGACCCTAACCAAAAAAAAAAAAAGTTCCCATGGTGACTATGACTCCGCTGGACATATCAAGATAAGGTCTTCTTTTCAAGTGACAGCTTCATTTCTAAAAGATTAGGTTGTATTCAATTATCACCAAAGTGGGGTTAGCCAGGAACACCATATCATCCACTCACTGACATTTTTTTTGGGCAGCAGGTGGATTGTCTAAGACTACAGTACATGTAATTTTTTTTTTTTTTCCTAGTAGTCGGTGGTACACTAAAAAAAAATAAACAAAATATAGAAAATTTTGTGCTTCTATTTTTTTTTTTTTTTATCAATGAAAAAATAAATCAAACGATTAGTTATAATAATTTTGACTCAACTGTTAGTGATATAATTATTTTATAGTGTGACATTTTTTTTATTTAGTATTTGAATCTTAATCTAATAATTGTGCATACAAAACTATATATATATATATATATTTTTATAAAGATATAGTACAAGGACAGCTTTCTGTCCACTAATATTTAATCATCAAGTTTGCTGCTAATCATTAATTTATTGACAAAATAAAAAAAATATATTATTAAGTAAAGATGCCATAAATAAATTGATTACATCATGTAAACAATTTATTTATTTTTAACAAATCTATTTAGTTCTCATTTGGGGTGAATCAAACTTAATCAAAACTCAGCAGACTAAACTGGATTTTTTTTAAAGAATTAGTTGAATCAAATATTATATATACAAATTGAAAT
>CATIWO010305749.1:0-18345 GCA_949673435.1 Macaranga tanarius
CTTGAAGTTTGCTTTGTTTGTAACTTCTGGAGGCTTGAGGTGTGCTTGGTGATATCGACTTCCATCCATTCATTGTCATGCACCACATGCATTTGGTGATGTTTTTGATTACATTTTGAATATGTAATGCTTGAGTATGAGAAGTTGATGTAGTGTGCATTTTGGTAGTAAGAATTGTGAAGTTTGTGTATATGGATGAGAATATGAAAACATATGTATGTTATTTGAAAGAATAAATATATGTTATATGTGTGAATAATTGTTCAAGAGGCATGTTGTGTTTGTGCATTGTAAATAGGTGAAACTCTTTGGATATTTATTTGGGACTGGTTCGGGTAACTGTTTCAGCAGGCTACCTGATGTGAATGATTTTTTTTAGGGATGTTAGAGACTGAATTTGACAAACTGATAAACATTAGTTTTGTTCCTTTATATGTTACCTATAACCCTGTAAAATAGTTTTGTAAAATAATATGCGTGGAATGAGAAATCATACTTGGAGTGGGACTAGTTCTGCTTGCTTTTTCTACAGGTAGTCTAATTTTTCTCAATTAATATGAGGACTTTAGAGGCTGAATTTAAAATATTTTAAAATATAAAAGTTGTTTATTTATGTGTCAACTAAATTTCTGAAAAAGGGTTTTGAAATTAGACTTGTATAATTTGAGAAATTCTAGATGGAACGTGACCTGCTCACACTATACTTGTGTAGGACACATATATGAAATTCAAGAATTTTCCATTTATTTTATAGATCTTTTATTGAGCTAAATTTTGGATATGTTATAACTTTATGTGTTTAATTTATATTAAAAATAGAATCAAGTAATTTGGAGTTATGTGGTGAGAGTTATTCACTCTCATATCTAGCAAGGTCAAGCTGTTTCCATAAGAAAGAAATATGCATATAATTTATTAATTGTTTCACTTGCTTGAATGTAATGATATATAATTGAGTAATGAATGTGCATGACATCTATCTATATGTATTTATGCTATTATGGATTACATAATTTAAGCATGTGTATGGTTTGTTTGAGGCCACGTGTTGTGGGTCTCACATTTGTAATAGAAGAGTTTCTCCTTTTTGAATATAAATAAGTTTTAAATACAAAAATTATGACTATAGCATTGTAATACACTTTGTAAATTTATATAACTTAGTATACATACACCGTTTATTTTGTAATTATATGCCTTAATTTGTAAACTAAATATGTGCCTAATGTCATACAAAAAAAAAAGAGATTTGGATAATAATTAAATGAAATTAGATCACTTTAAAGATTTGACTTAATGGAACTAAGTAAAAAAAAAATATTGTAAGTCATAAATTGTTACATCTCTCAATAGAATGATCAATGTGTTAATTCTTTTATAGTGAGAGGTTTAACGCCTACTTGCACCAATCTTCTATTAATGTAATTATAGTTTTTTCTTTATTTTTGTTCAAAAAAAATGAATTCTAATGGTACAAAATAATTTTATGAGGGGATGTCCTTTTCCTCAATTTTAATAGTATAGTCTAGATCCGTAAAAATACTAAAGTTTTACTTTATTTGTAAATTTAGTCTTTTCATGTCTTTAAAATTTTTTATTTGTTTATTTTTTTAAAAAATTCAATAATTACTTTTTCACTATTTACTATATTCTCCCCTTTGCCAAAGGTAAAAAAAAAATACTAGGGAAAATTTGATTCTTACAAAATAAATTCACACATAACTTTTTCTAAAAACACATTTTTACAATAAGATGTGCTAAACCAAAAATTTTATTATCTATTTAGGACTTACAACTGGAATTACTCGTCCTTAGAATAACCCAAAAATATATGTAGTATAATATATTAATTTTTGTTGGGAGGGGAAAGAGGAGATCGTAAATCAAACTCATATCCTACAAAATATTTAGCACCTTTTGGCGACTTAAGACTGATAAGTAATATAGCCATATAATTGAATTTTTCATAAGAGTTATACAATCAATTTAAAAATGGCATGTTAGTGGCAAAAATTACAATCTTTTCAACTTTGTAAATTTATACCAAACTTCAAAATTTGGCAAAACTAACTTAATTTGATAAATTATTTACAATTTGTTCAATATATGACATCTAAGCTGAAGTAGATAATCTCTATTTTTATGAGTTCCATATCCACATTACTTAAATACTAATTATAATAATTATTTAGACTTCAGTCTCAATAATTTAAAAATTTTCTATATAAAATGAGAATGAAAATTTTATTTAATTTGTAAAAACTATATTCATCGCCTTTTTTACCTAGTTTAAGTCTTTATATGAATGTGAAACTATAATAATAGATATTAGCTAATTCCCTTTAAATGCCACATATGTATTTTATTTTTTAATTCATGAACAAATCACAATTGTGTTGTAAATAATAAATCAAATTGGCTAGTTTTGCCAAGTTTTAAAGTTTGGTATAAATATGTAAAAGGTCAAAAAAAATTGTAGTTTTTTATACCAATAGGCCTTTAAAAATAAAAGAATGATTAAAGTAATTAGTCACTATTTTAATGTTCTTTAAGTAGTAAACAAAAAAAGAAACAGATGCAAGAGGAATCAACTTGAAACAAAAATTTCAAATTTGGATATGGTAGAGATCTTTAACAATTTAAACAACAATTCAACTTGTTAGTTCAGTCTTTCATTTTATAGTTATTTTTAATTCAAATTTTTAAAAGTATTCAAGTAGGATTTGAGTGGATTATAAAAGTAATTATAAGAATTTAAAATTATTTTAAATCTCTAGGTAATTTGGATAATTATTTTGTTTAAATTAACATATTAATATTAAGGATAATTAGTCTAAAAAGTCTTAACCTTTTTTCGACTTAGTACAATTTTAGCCCACTTTAAAAATCTTGGCATATCTATCCTAATTTCACAAACTAGTAACAATTATAGCCCAATTTCGGTTTTGATCAAAATTGAATCTGAGAGCTATGACATGACAGCCTACTAAGCTTCACCTCAACACAGGTAATGTGGGCCCTATTGCCCAGGAATACTTCTTAAAGTGTACTGATTAGGCCTTTATCTCTATAACTGCATTTGCAAATACAATTCAAAAGCTTCAATATCACAATCATATTTACAGTACCCAAATATAAGACTAGACCAAGTAATCAAACTCTTCAATGAGGCCTCATACAAAAGTTGATTAGCTTTAGCTAATCTTCTTGAATTAGCATAAATAACAATCATTGTATTCTAGGAAAATTCATCCCTTTCTGACATTGTTGCCAAACATATGGTGTGCTACATTGATTCAACCTCTTTTTGACAAACCATTTAAAATTTGATTAGACTCAATTGCCGAATGAGAATATCCAGTTCGATTTGCACTGCTGTGTAAGTAATAAAAAAGTTTGTTTGTATAAATGTACACAAATGCAAATTTAAAATTCCAACTCTGTGCATGCTTGCCCTTTTTTCTTTAACAACCTTGACAGGTTATGTTATACCCATGAAAGATTCTAGAGTTTTTAGAAGTAGAAGAAGCTTGAAAAGTTTGGAACTTGTAGAATTGTGAATCATTTAAGAAATAGCAACATGTACTTATCATTTCTCATGGACTAAATATTTCAATAGTGAAAATTTTTATTAACCATCTAAAATTTTAGATCTTGAAATATCACTTTTTTTTAGTAATAAGAAAGATGGATTAGATTATAAATGAATAACCTTTCTAAAACATAGAGATATAAGACGATTTTGATTAAACGCAAGAAGAAGAGAGGTTTAAATAAGCAAAGAGAGAAGAAAGAGAACAAAGCTGAGAATAAAGAAGACTTTTGTATGAAAAGATTCATGATTTTTGTTTAATTGAGAAGAAACAATACTGTTTTATTTTTTTTCTTACCTTGGTTAATTATATTTGGTTTAGGTTAGTCTATGTAGTAGTAGAGCCCATATTATTCATGCTAAGGTGGAGCTCAGTTGGCTGCCACATCATAGCTCTCAAGCTCAATTTTGACCAAAATCAAAATTGGGCTATAATTACTATTAATTTGTGAAATTAGGATAAATATACCAAGATATTAAAAATGAGAAAAATTGCACTAAGTTGCAAAGATTTGAATTTTTTAAACTAATTGGCCTAATATTAATTAGAGTTTAATATCTCTATCATATTTATTTACTTATTATGCTCCCTATTATGCTTGATTTTATTTCTATAAAATTACTATTTAATTCAATATTTATACCATAAGATTTGACATCGTTTAATATATCAAAAGTAGGCCTCAACCCGTGCTTCACACGGGAGAATATTAATTTTTAAAAAATCTTTTACTAAAAAATCTAAAATAAATAAATACTACAAAACTTAATTGGATAAAACATATATAAATATTTGCAAAATCATTAAAATTTCTAAAATATAAATATTAATTAATCAAATAGTATATTGCATCTGACTCAAACTTCTCATCATCACGACTTGTTAATTCATCTAACACTTCATGGCTATAACATGTCCCAATTGTAGATAAGTGGATTCTCCTTTCTGCTAGGGAAAGCAAAGTTTCAAAGCTTTCCTCAAAGTTTGCCTCTGAATCATTATTATCATCCCCATGTGTGTGCAATGAGGTATTTGAAGGCATTATTTGTGAAACATTATGAACATGAAAATGATGTAATGGTGTCATTTTTTCAAAAATAAATAAATATATAAATGCTACTAAACTTAATTGGATAAAACATACATAAATATTTGCAAAATCATTAAAATTTCTAAAATATAAAACTTAATTAATCAAATAGTACATTGCATCTGACTTAAATTTCTCATCATCACTGCTTGTTGATTCATCCAATACTTCATGGCTTCAATATACCCCAATTGCAGATTGATGGATTCTCCTTTCTACTGGGGAAAGCTGAGTTTCAAAGCTTTCCTTTGAGTTTACCTCTGAATCACTGTCATCATCCCCATGTGCATGCAATGAGGCATTTGAAGGCATTATTTGTAAAATAGTATGAACATGAAAACTATGTAATGATGTCATTTTTCCAAAAGTAAATGAATATATAAATGCTACAAAACTTTATTGGATAAAACGTACATAAATATTTGCGAAATCATTAAAATTTCTAAAATATAAATATTAATTAATCAAATAGTACATTTTATCTGACTCAAGCTTCTCACCATCACTGCTTGTTAATTCATCCAACACTTCATGTATACAACATACGCTACTTGCATATTGATGGATTCTCCTTTCTGCTAGGGAAAGTTGAGTTTCAAAGCTTTTCTCTAAGTTTGCCTCTGAATCATTGTCGTCATCTCCATGTGTGTACAATGAGTTATTTAAAGGTATTATTTTGTGAAATATTATGAACATAAAAACCATGTAATGGTGTCATTTTTTCAAAAATAAATGAATCTATAAATGTTGCTAAACTTTATTGGATAAGACATACATAAATATTTGTAAAATCATTAAAATTTCTAAAATATGAATATTAATTAATCAAATAGTACATTACATCTGACCTAAACTTCTCACCATCACTGTTTGTTGATTCATCCAACACTTCATGGCTACAACATGCCCAAACTATAGATTAATGGATTCTCCTTTTTGCTGGGAAAAGCTGAGTTTCCAAGCTTTCCTCAGAGTTTGCCTCTGAATCACTGTCATCAACCCTATGTGCGTGCAATGAGATATTTGAAGGCATTATTTGTGAAACACTATGAACATGAAAACTATATAATGGTGTCATTTTTTAAAAAATAAATAAATATATAATGCTACCAAACTTTATTGGATAAAACATACATAAATAATTGCAAAGTTATTAAAATTTTTCAAATATAAATATTAATTAATCAAATAGTACATTGCATCTAACTCAAACTTCTCATCATCACCACTTGTTGATTCATCCAACACTTTCATATCTACAACATGCCCTAATCACAGATAAGGGTGTAATCGAGCCGAGTTTCTAAAAACTTGAGCTCGGCTCGTCAAAGAATATTAGAGCTTGAGCTTTGACAAGCCGAGCTCGGCTCGAGTTCTAAAATAATTTCACTTTCGTGCTCAAGCTTGGTTGAGCTCGAGCTCGGCTCTGAGCACGACATCTAAAGAGCTGATTTAGCTCAGCCTGATTAAGCTTTCAACTTAAGCTTGGCTAATAAAAAGCTAACTCAACCAATCTTGAAAGCTACACCAACTAACACATGATCACTTTATTAAGTTTATAGACTTTTCATTCATCACTCCTTTTACTTCTATTTATTGTGGGATTTTAACCAACAACACTACATACAATAATTATTTATATTATATTTTCTTACACTTTTATCTCTCACTTAATGTGGGATTTTTAGACTTTAACAATATACACATAACCACTTATTATATTTTCTTACACTTTTCCGGCCTATTTATTTTTTAAACTAAAAATAATATAATTAAATTATTATTGAATTTTAATGTCTATAATTTATAATAACTTTATATCTTTCACCATAATATCTGAAATCTTTTATAAAATATTAATATTTACAATGTTTACTTAAAAATATGTATATAAATGGTTTCTCAATTTTTTAGTTTTCACAATTTTGGTGCTTAAACTAATTTTTTTCACAAATTTTCACTTATTACTCTAGATTACATTTACACAAATATATAGTATTTTATTATACTTAATAAATGATATTTTATAGTGCCATGTTGATGCTTATAAAAATTTAAATTATTATGGCACATATAAGCATATGACCATGTTGATATTTGGATTATAAAAGAATATGAGTATACGTATCGTGGATTGAAGCATTTACTATATAAAACTTGTATGCTAATTTGAAACCTTTATGCTGTATGAAATTATGTGACGAAGTTTTACTGGATTAAATAAATGGGGAGTATCTTATTTTATATGATCTAAAAAATTAAAGTCCAAGTGTTTAAGCCTAGAATTATTTGTGTGAGAAGTCTTGTTCCACCATAATATTGGGATGAGCACCATAATATTGTGTGAGAAATCTTGTTCCACCATAATGCCGACATTTCAATTTTTGTAGAGACTAAATTAGTATTGTGTGTGTTTACTTAATTTTATAATTAAATTTAATAAAAATATTAATTTGCACAAAAAGTACATAGTTTTATTATATTAATACTAATTTATATAAAAAATGATGTAATCTTTAATATATTTAATAATTTAGATTATATTTATTTAATTTAAATACTAATTTACTAACAAAACTATATAACTTTATCATTAAATTATATAATTTTGTACTATACTTAATAATTTAAATTACATTTGCTTAATGCTTATTTAAATTAGTATTATATTTATTTAATATTAGTGTGTATTATATAATATTTTAAATATTATATTTACTTAATAATTTAATTATAGGTAATTAATATGCCCACAATATTAACACTTAAATTAGTATTATAATATTAGATAATACTAATTTAAATTAACATTATATGCCCACAATATTAAATTAGTATTATAATATTATATAATATTAAATTAGTATTATATAATATTTATGTAAAACATAAAATTATATTTAATTAATACTAACACTTAACAATAATATATCATTGAGTTATATTTAACTAATACTAAATGAGTTTGTTCATGAGCTCTCTAAATGAGCTTGTTAATGAACTTGTTCACGACCCTATTTATGAGTTTTCTAAATGAGGCCGTTCATGAACATATTCATAAACTTGCTAAACGAGCATGTTCACAAACTTCCTAAACAAACCTATTCGCAAGCCTGTTCACGAGCTGACTCATGAACATATTAACGAGCCTGCTCATGAATTTTGATGAGCCGAGTTTTAGAATGTTTAAGCTATGTTCATTTATCACATGAACCTCAAAATCAAGCTCGGACTCGGCTCATTTAGCTTAACAAATGAGCTTGAATGAGCTTTTAACAAGATGAGCTCCGAGTGGCTTGTGAGCCGCTCTGTTCATTTACAGCCCTAATTACTTATTGATTGATTCTCTTTTTTGCTGTAAAAAGTTGAATTTCAAAGCTTTCCTCTAAGTTTGCCTCTAAATCATTGTCACATTCTCATGTACGTGCAATGAGGTATTTGAAGGCATTATTTGTGAAATATTATAAACATGAAAACTATATAATGTTGTCATTTTTCCTAATGCATCCTCAAACCTCCCACATGGTTAAACATATGAAAATTTAACAACATATTAGTCATTAATTATATAGGTATAGAATGAAAGGATCTTTTAGTTTTTGCAAAAAAAATAAAGATTTCATGTACTATAGGTGCAAGTCATAAGTTTAATTCCACATGTCAAGTCCATGTGTTTCATTCCAGTTGCTATAAACTTCAAAAGGATGCATAGGGAAAAATGATACAAAAAAAAAAGTCTAAAAGCATCCAACATCTATATGACTGCAATAAAAGAGTAGAATAATTAAACTTGTGAAATTTTTAAGTCTCCCTATGTTTAGCTGACATAGTTGAGACTGAGAAGAGAGGTACTTTTCTTTTTTATATTTTTATAGACATAGTTCCCAGAAGATGATATTTTCATAAAGCTTTTAGCCATAAAGATTTTGCTGTAATATTATCCACTAATGAAATGATATTATAAGACTATTCCATCAGAACAAAAAAGCACAATATTATGAACCTAGAAGCAACGAAAAGATATAATATAAGATCAATGCTTATGCATATTTTAAACTTATATATACTTGCTAGATCATTAAGCTTATAGTTTGAGCATTAGACAATTTACATACAAATCAATGCTAATATAAATTTTCATAATCTTTTTTTATTGCAGCTTTGTCTCAACTGTTGTCATAGAGGTTCCAACAGTTGAGAATGATGGCAAGTGCAAGTGTGGCGCTAGTTACTCATATGTGAGCTGCACTACTTACGGTCACATAGCTCATAAAAAATGACAATGGTGTGGTATGTATGAAGTTGCAAGGAAAGTTGATAATAATGTAATATATGTTAAATAATTTATGTCCTAAGTTACAATACTTTATAGGAGTGGAGCGTAAAGTGTTAGTTGAGTGTCATATCTATTATTTCTTTGCATACTTATTTGTAATGGTTATGTATATGGTCTTGTGTACTTTATTGAATCATTATTAGTATACTCCTGCATCTAAGCATCTTCTCTAATTGTTTAGCTTTTTTTCTCTAAATTGTTAATATTTACTAGATATCAATAAAGAACTCAACATAAAGGATGAAAACTGTTCAAAAAATATATTTAAATGAAGAATATGAAAAGATAAAAAGAAATTTAACTTTAGAGAATCTATTCTTAATATCAACATAGGTGCCAACTTATGTAAGAATGAATAATAAGCAAAGAAGAAATAAAGAAACAATATTAAAAATATGAAGATATATTGCCTATAATATGTGCTCTCAATTTGGTAGCAGTATTAGTCATCTTCCCAAAGTAGCTTTACTTTAAGCCATTTGATATAATCATCAAGTATTAGTTTGACTATCAATAACATGATTTAATAATTTTTGGTATGTTTAGCTCAAGTTAGCATATATTAAGGGGGAGACATTTCAAAACCCTTTGGTATATAATTGAGGGGGAGCATTGTAAAATAAATGCACACACATGCACTTAGTGACTTTTGATTATCATTCAAAAATTGATTGTCAAAGTCAAAAAGGGGGAGATTATTGACCCTTTGCATGATCAATGTGTTGATCTATCTCAAATTAACCTTTGTTTTGACTTTAACAATCAATTTTGAGTTACTAATATGTTTATTTAAGTGTGATTATAAGTTAGATTAAAACCATTAATAAAGCAAACAATAAAGGGTGATTTGAAGCTTTATTAAAGTCCTCAAATGTCCGTACTAATATCACTTAAAGTCACATGGATGATCACAACTCGTGTAGGATCAATTGGAATCAAAATATGCAAGTTTGTTCAGGTGTTAACTACGCTCATAATCATGAGATGGCTGGTCACGATCATGAGGGTATCTAATTTGCAATGCACGATTGAAGAATTTGAGCTAAAAAGACTCGAGATCCTAACGATCCCATCCTCATGATAGTGAGATGCGTGGTCATGATCGTGAGGGGAGGCTTATAATCCTGACATGGCTCTAACGGTTAAATTTTTAATTCCAACGGTCAAATTTTCAAGGCTCACGATCGTGAGGAGTCAGTCACGAATGTGAGCAGTGTCAATCCTACAAAAAAAAAAATTGAAATTACATTTAATGAAAGTTAACATATTTCTTTATTAAAATCTTGCTTTCTAACACCTAGTTTTTCATTCCTAACTGTATATACAAGGCTTAGAACTTTATTTAAAAAGTAAAATAGTTGGAGGAGCAAATTGATTATACTAATTTATTGAACCGAGCTTTGTTTCTTTAACATTTTCTCTTTGTATTCTCTTTGATTGTAAACAAACTCTTGTTGAGTTTGTATTTACCCTTCTTGTGAGGGTTGGTGAGTGTTAGAGATAGAATTTTTTCATCTACTCATTCTGAAGTGGGTGGTGAGATTCTTTCTCCTCGGGTTGGTGTTGAGCCTTTATAAAAACACATTAATTGTAAAGGTTGTGAGTTAGCCTTGAAAACTCTTGTGGAAAGGTTAAGTGTGAGCCTTAAAAACACTTAAGAAAATGTTAGTGTTGAGCCTAGAAAAATTCATTGGAGATTGGTTTGTATTGAGCTAAGAAAAACATAAGTTATTATAAGGTTAATGTTGATCCTTAAAACACTTTGTTGTACACAATCTTGGTAACAAGATTAGTGTAGGGTTGAAAATCCTAACTTAGGAATAAGTTAGGTAGAGGATGTAGGATTGGTTATAATCCGAACATCTATAAATTCTTGTGTTGATTATTTCTTTTCTTGTTCTTATTCTTATCCTTATTCTTGTTCTTGTTGTTGATTGTGTGGGTTAAGTCATTTGCCTAATCCCTTTCTAATTTCTTTTTAATTTTTCAATTTTCCTCTAAACTATATATTGGCCCTTCACCCCCTCTCTCTAGGGCCCCTTTTCACATTTCCCTTATAAGAGTAAAACAATAGCTTCATCCTCTGAAGTTGACTATATTTTACCTGATTTCCCATTGCTTATTAGCAAGCTGACACTAAATACACAATTTTTAGAAAAAAAAACTCCCATAATGAATGCTATTTCGTTTGTGTTATCTTCTACCAAATAAAAATGCACATAAAAAAATCTTACAAGTGAAAAATTAAATCCCATTTAGAAAACTCATACCAAATAAATTGCAAGGTTAATTTTACTGGGATATTTTAGTGTGAGACAAAGGAATTTCCACATAGAGAGTAATGTGTACAACAAATAAAAAGTGGTAGCCATGGGGTGGCTAGTATAGGAGAGCCTTAATTTTAGTCCTTTTTGCCTACCATCCACAATTTTATGTGGTAAATTCCTTTGAATCAATGAACCATGATAAGAAAAATTAAGAAAACACATCATACAACATGATAAGAAAAGGAAGGGTAAAAAAAAAAGACTCACCCGAGGACGAACCACGATTGAAGCTAATTTTAAGAGATGGGAAAGATGAAGGGATGCAACCCTTAATTTTTTTTTTTCAATTATCAACGGAAGCAGGAGAAATAGAAAAAGAAGTACGTGGTGTTTAAGAGAGTTAACATTGTGAGTGGAGAAAGACTGAAAGTAGAGAGTGCCAGGTGTCAAACCCTGATTAATATCTTATCTCTGGTTCAGCTATATATATATATATATAGTAATAGCATATTAAGTAGTATTGGATTAAATAACAATAATATTATTTTTATCACGGGCCAAACTAACATAAACAAATCCATTAATCACTTAATTCAAATTTAATTATTGACTTATTAACTTTTATTACGTTATAAGGGACAAAACATCAATTCTTTCAGTTGAAAGATAAGAAAAGGAAGGGTAGACTCACTTGAGGATGAACCATGATTGAAGCTAATTTTAAGAGATGGGAAAGATGAAGGGCTGCAACCCTTAATTTTTTTTTTCAATTATCAATGGAAGCAAGAGAAATAGAAAAAGAAGTATATGGTGTTTAAGAGAGTTAACGTTGTGAGTAGAGAAAGACTAAAAACAGAGAGTGCCAGGTGTCAAACCCTGGTTAATATCTTATCTATGCTTCAGCTATATATATATATATATATATATACATACATACATACATACATACACATATATTATCACGGGCCAAACTAACATAAACAAATACATCAATCACTTAATTCAAATTTAACCATTGACTTATTAACTTTTATTTCGTTATGAGAGACTAAACATCAATTTTTTGAGTTGAAAAATTGGAAATTTTAAGTCTCTAATAAATCAATCAATCACTTCAGTTTAGATTCTTAATTTTAAAATGAAAAAAAAAACTCTTAATAAGCATGTATTCCAAAATATTGACATGTTTATAATCATATTTCTATAATTTTAACCTTTGAAAAAAACAAGTCACACACTAATTATTGATAAGAAAAAAATATAATTTTGATTCATAAATTCGGCTTGTAATAAAACTAAGGCAAAATTACATAAAAAATCACAACATTTTAGCATATTTTCAAAATAGATCCTATGTATTTTTTTATTACAATCATAACTACTAACTTCCAAAAATTTGCAACCCATGCCCTCTGTCTATTTGAGTTGACAAAATACTGGCATTGCAATTAGAAAAACTAGTCGTAGATCTGCGCATTGCGCATAATGTTTATAAAATAAACTTTGAATATGAAGGTTAAATTCACAATATGTTTAAATTAAATTATATATATAAAGAATATAATATATAAAAAATGAAAATAAATCTTTTAATATATATATATATATAAGTAATTTTATAGTGGTTGATACTAAATAGAGTTTTAGGTTAAAATGAGATTATTTTAAATAAGTAATTAACTAAATAATTTGTATATATTTTTTAGGAAAATATTGTGAATTTTTAGAATTGAACACATAAGCTTATAGAGCTGAATACTAAATAAAGAGGAGAGACACGTGTTAAAATTTGCGCTTAATAATTTTAAGGGTGAAAATTTAATTAATATATATATATATATATATATTACTTTTTAGGGTACAACGAAAAAAGCGGAACCACTGATGTTACGATGCAATAAAAAAGTGGAGCTCACTTTCTAGTTTTTAACAATATTTATACTACTTCAAAAAAAATATTAGTAACAATTAAATAATAATTTATAAATATGTTGTATAGTTTTCATTAAATAATAATCTAATAAATTAAAAATAAATTTTTTTTATTTTTTATTTAAACATACTAGTTTAAAGGTAAAATATTTTTAATTCAAATTATTAAATTTTTTTACTTTTTCTTTTTTGTTTTATTATTTTATTATTAGTAGGTAAATAATATTTTAATAATAATTAAGTATACTGAAAAATTCATAATTTTTATTTTGAAAAAAAAAATTATTTTAAACATATGAAACATTTTATAAAATATTAGCTATTAAATCTTAATTTTAAAAAATAGTTTTTACACTCAATGATATTTGACATAATAAAATTAATAAAGTATAAGCAAATACTAGTTAAATATCAGGTGTGCAATGCAATGGTAGAATTTTGCTCTATGAACTGGAAATATTGAGTTTGATACCTTTCTTCCAACCCTTAAATATCAAATATGAATTTTTTGATTTCCATCAGTATGAGGCCGTAAAATATAAGTATGGTTGCCTACAATACATGATAAAATATTTCAACACTAACAATTATAGTTGCTAATTATCTTTATAATAAAAAATACCAACCAGTATAAAAATAATTGAAAAATGAACTTTGACTCACCATAAAACTATTTATTTAAGCACACTAAATATCAAAAATATAAAAAATATTTTTAATATTATTTTTAAAATTTTTAACTTTATTTAACCTTTAGTATTTTAAATAGTTTTTCAAAAAAAGTACATTTTTTCACTATATTTAATTATTAGAAAAAATATTATTTAAAATAAAAATAAACTAAATATTTTTTTATTTTTTTGAAATATTTTTTTATTAAGAGGTTAATCTTTGGCACTCGAATAGATAGCTCATACTTCGGGTAAATTGCACAGAATGCCATTAAACTTCGGACTCATAACGGGAATGCCACAACATTTCATTTTGTAACAACAAAATAATAATACATTGAAAAGCTTGCGCCCGTTGCCACAATCATCATTTTCAGGCGACTACTCCAGTAATGAGCTGACATTTCAGCCACTTAATCACCGAAAGCTTCACATTAAATGCCATATAAATACTTGGGTAAAAGGTAGCATTTATTTAGCTTCATAAAACTCATCACCACCACTCCCGCTGGCCCCGCCATAACCAGCACTACCACCCCCATTTCCATCAGTACCACCACCATCAATCCCAAGACCTCTAGCAAGATGCATCTCTTCACTAATCAACCCTCTTTCCATTTCAAATCCCACACTCCAACTTCTCTCCATAACTCCCATTGCTCACTCAGAACCATCTTATCCATCTTATTACTTAAGCAGCCAGTGTTTGCTGCTGCTACCTATATGCTCTGTTCACTATCACCATCATTATATTCTTCTTCTTCGTCTTCTTCAAATCGACTCCTCAGATTGCAGAGTGAAAATGAGGGTATAGAGTCCAACATCAAGCACTTTTGTCTCGCTAAAAGCTTCTTACTTTGGCTTGAAAATTGACAGTCTTCAGTGCCATTACTGTTGCAAAAAGAAGACAAAGCAAGCCCTTCTAAGTTCCCCTCAGACTGAGCTCGGCGAAGACCTTTAGTAATGGAAAAAGAGATGGGAGAGGAATTGCAAGAGATTACAGCAAGATTAAGACACCCAATTTGATGATGATGATGAAGTAGGGATTTATTAATGCTTTGATGGTGATAAGTGTTGTTGTTGTTGGGGCTTTTTGAGAAAGATGAAAGCAGAGATCCAAGAATTGGTGTTGAAGAGCTCCTTAGGGTTATAATTCTGTAAAAAAAAAAAAAAAAAAATCAGCAGGAAAAAAAATGAAAATCATATTTCAGAAGCTTAAGGACTAGAAAAATATGCAATACTCTTGTACATCAAAGAATTATATAACCTTCTTAAGATGCAATAAAATGCCAATGACAAACCAATTTAGACACAGAAATAATGAAAAAAACTCTCTTCTTTTTTTAATCACCAAAAGCTTCACATTAAATTTCATATAAGCACTTGGGTCAAAGCTTCACATTATATAACATGGCATCTAATTGTATTTATTTAGTGATTAAGTAGCTGACATGTCAGCTTTCTACCGGAGTAGTTGCCAAAAAACGGTGATTGTGGTAGCGGGCGCAAGCTTTTCAAAGTATTGTTATTTTGTTGTTACAAAATGAAGTATTGTGGCATTCCCATTATGAGTTCAAAGTTTAATGGTATTTTATGCAATTTACCCCTCATGCTTCATCATGTTACTTTCATGCTCTTTCTCTTGGCAAGTTCACGGGAAGAGACATAACAAATTTCTTTTATATGTGTGTTTAATTATTATGGAATATTAAAAAGAAAAGCATAATGAGATGTAATTTAGAATAAATGACGTAAAATGTATATGGATTTTCCAATTTAGTAATGGTCATCTTTTCTAGAAATGATACACATACACATGTTAAGAAAAATAAAGAATTATTATATGACAATTATTAAATTTGCAATATGGTTTAATTTTTTATTTATTTAATTATTTCAAAATGAGTTTATGATAGCAATATTAAATGGGTTAAGGAGGATTATTTCAAAATGAGTTCATGATAGCAATATCAAATGGGTCAGGGAGGTTTTTCTTTGTACAATTAGAAAAAAAAAAAAAAAAAAAAAAAAATCTACCAATCAAGACTAAGGAAAAAGCATGTATTTAATATTTTTAGTTGCAATCAACATCAGTAGGCTCCATTTTTTAAAAAGTAACCGACATTTCGGCATCCTGTCAACTCAAATAGTGGCGTCAATTCGTTTCAAAAAAAACAAAAAATAGTGGCATCAATTACAAATTTTTAGAAGTTGATGGTTACATTTGTAATAAAAAATTTGATAAATTTTTTTTTTGAAAACATGCTAAAAGATTGAAGTTTTTTATCTAATTTTCTCTGAAACTAATATTATGTTTTTCACTTAGGTAGAGCTTCTTATTTTTTACATTTTAATTTTTAACTAAACAATATAGTTAAAATTTTATAATTTAATATTAAAATAATATAAATATTTTATAGTAAATACACACATATACGTAAATGAGTATAAAATATTCATATTATTTTAATTATTTCAAAATGAGCTTATGATAGCAATATTAAATGGGTTAAGGAGGTTTTTCTTTGTACAATTAGAAAAGAAATATAATTCTACCAATCAAGACTAAGGAAAAAGCATGTATTTTAATATATTTAGTTGCAATCAGCATTAGTGGACCTCATTTTTTTTATTGCACTTTACAAAATTAACGGACTTGTCAGCATTCTGTTAACTTAAACTGATGGAGGGCATCGATTGTAAATTTTTAAAAGTTGGTAGTTACATTTGTAATAAAAAATTCGATAGGGTTTATTTTGAAAACATGCTAAAAGATTAAGGTTTTTTATGTAATTTTTTCTAAAACTAATCTTATATTTTTCATTTAGGGGGTGTTTGATAACACCACTTAATGCTGAAAATTAAAATATTCAGCACTTAATTATTTTAAGTTCGTTTGATAACCCAAAATGGGTCCAACTTAAATTATTTAATTAAATTAAAAAGTACTTAAAATAATAAGTTAAAACTTTTGACTTAAAATATTTTCTGAACATATTAAGTTGTTAGGTTTTAAAATTTTTTATTAGATTGACTATTATGTCCTTATTATTTAAAAATTATTACTCACTTATCAATATCACAAGATTAAATAAATAAAATTGATCACTTTTATGATTTTCAGCACTTATAATTATCAAACAGATTTATTTAATTCAATACTTAAAAAATTCAGTATTTATTATATTCAACATTCATCACTTAATTTTCAATTTTATCAAACACCACCTTAGGTAGAGCTGCTTATCTTTTACATTTTAATTTCTTACTAAATAATATCGTTAAAATTTTATAATTTAATGTTAAAATAATATGAATATTTTATAGTAAATTCACACACACACACATATATTAATATATATATATATATATACTCATAGTAAATTACATATAAAATTATTTTATCATTAAAATTTAATGTTGTGCTAATATTTAACCATAAAATAATTATTATATTATTCAATAGGATATTAAAATATAAGAAATATGAAACATAGAGTATTGAAATTTTACAAAAAAAAAAAAGTAAAAAAGGACTAGTTTAGTCGGACTTCAAAATTGCAATGATTAAAATTGTATTTTTTTTTTCCTTTAGACTACAAAGATGAAAGAAATAAAAACTCTATTTTAAAGTTAAAATGTTGATCTTTTTGTACTACATCTAGCAAGGGTGCCTAATTTTTCTAGCTCAAGCTAATAAAGTGTCTTTAAGTATTCCTCTAGAAAACTATTAAATCTCTCTATTTGTTTACCGATTTGAAGAGTAGTAAATATGTCTAGGCGTGAGCTTAAGTGACAAAAGAGTTCTAATTAGAAAATTATAAGGAACTACCTTTCTCGATCACTGACTATGCTTTTGGGCACTCTTTGATATTTTACTACATACTTGAAAAATATTGTCACACCTCATCCTTCTTACAACCATTAATACAGTAATTATCTATAGTAATCACCTCTTTAATTTGATTTGTCATGCTTAATGAGCTTGTAAGGTTATATATACACTTGGTATCACTATTTAAAGTACGTACAATTTAAAACCTTATTGGATATTGCTTAATGTTACTACATCCGTTCATATCATCTTCAATCACATATCTCTAAGATCAACCACCATTCCATATATATAAAGACATCACATGCACCGTAGTGCTAACCATCCATCATAATATGAATATATACATCAATATATAATCAGAGTACTAAATGCTGTTACTTATAATATAGGGCTTACATATCCTCGGATCACAGTCCGGAGAAGAAAAAAGGTGAAAGATACAGCAGTAGTAGCAGCAACACAAATCTAGGTCAAACCCTCAACAAAAGACTAGCCCTATGGCTCAAAGGTCACTCTGGTGACTCGCTCAACTAGGGGTGTAAGATAATGGCTGCTGACAAAAAGGCCAAAATCTGATGCATCCACCTGACTGCATCACACCCAAGAGAGGGTGACCTG
>CATIWO010305780.1:0-19529 GCA_949673435.1 Macaranga tanarius
CCATTTGATTGAGAATGAATTGTGAGGAATATAGCCAATGAGGCTTAGTGTGAGGAAAGATATATCCGGATACTAACTTGCATAACATGCATTATTGCATTATATTTGCATAAGTGTTGAATGATGAGAATTGGTGTATATAAGGCACCATGAAATGTTGCATTGTGTATATATATGCATATATTAAAAGTGGATTGAATGTGAATTATTGATATTATATGTTAATAGATGGTTGGTGTGGATTAGTGTAGAATGTATTGTTGTGGGATGTTTTGATGAAGATTCATGTGCTTTGTTATCACTAGTCACTTCAAGGGCATTGTTGTCAATTCATATAAATGAATTAAGCCTAGGTGTCTTCATGAAAGTTGTAGTCCTCTGAGCTATAGCTTCTTGAATCACTTAAATCCGAATTCTATAGAGAGAGTTATGGCCGAAAGAGTGCGACATATTCTAGTCGGCCTAAAACTAATTACTGGCGATCGCCAACCCTTAGAATCAGGTGACCACTGGCGAGCTCCAGTGGTTTGGCACAACACTAGAGACTTATTTTGACTATAACTTGAGCTACTGAACTCTAAATGAGGCGTGGTTTGATACTACAGAAACTTTAAAGAGTCCTTTACAAGTTCCATGTTTTGAGATTAGGAAGAATCTATTTTTAAGATTCTCTAATTGAGCTTGACATTTAGTGCTCACTTACACCTTTGTCATTTGGACTCCCATGCGCAGTCTAAATGTTAAATTCTTACATTTTGATGTGTTGCAATGTATTCTATATGTTTTTCTTAATTAGTTCTTGAGAAGAACTATATGTATGGTTGTATTAATAATTGCTTATTGAGTTACAAGCTCATTCCTTTGTAAATTGTGGTTTTCAGGTATTAGTTAGCCTAGCTTGAAGAGTTGCTTGGCAATAAGCTTGAGGTGTATTTCGTGTAAGCTCAGGTGGGTCAAGGGCAGGCTTGGTGTCAACATCTCCATCCTCATGATCATCATCATCATCATCATATTCAAGCATTTTATTTTTAAGCAATTTATTTATTTTGATAACAAGTTATATATGTACACTAAAGTACAATGTGTATTAAACAAGGGTTTTTGGTATAAATGTATCTCTTTTGATGAAAAAAACATTTGTGCCACGTGTTGTTATGTCATTGGAACATTTGTATGTGGTATCTGGAGGGTGCTACATTTAGTGGTATCAGAGCGATGATTAGATTTCCTCGGGAAGATAAAGCATGATGCATACATGACATATCATGCATAAATTGAGAAAACATGTAGTTGATGTGCATTGCATATCTTCGGATGGATGAACACGAAGTGCCTCGCATTGACCCCGAAGAATCGTCTGAGTGAGTTCATTGATAACACATGTGCATGCTCTATATGAACTTGAATTTTTATTTATAGCCCCTCTATAAGATATATATTTTTGTATGTTTTGAGTAGATTAAAAGGTGGAAGTTATGAATCAAGGGCAAGTGGATAGCACTATTATAAAGTATAAGAGAGTAAGGTACAAAGGTTTTTACAGCCTTAGTGATTCCACCCTAGTAAAGGATGATTATAGAATATGGTAAGAATTCTAGGTTAAATTGATTGTACTGATGAAAGGAGAATTAGTTATGCAGTGTCATTGTTTAAGCAAAATATATGATATGATATGATATATATATATGGATTAGATAAGTGTACCCTTTAGAATTATTAATGACATATTAGATTGATGTGAAGATTAATGTGAATATATTATGATTTTGGCAATGCTTACATATTATCAATAATAGTATATTGGTGAGGCTCAGTTAAATGTAATTGTAGTATGGTGGATAACTGAGCTCTAATAGAGATTGTTTATAGAAGTGTAGTTATTTTATTGCAGGATTGGCCCTATTTTAGTAGGAAGATGTCTATATTTTGGGGAAGTTCTGCCAAATTTTTGATAGATTCTTCGTAAAATGTGCTTTTATCGTTAGGTTCTTATAATAAAGGCTTATGTGCAATGGATGAGTTATGATTTATAGGTTGTGATATGAAATGTTGATGATAGTATGAGTATGATACAAGTGGAATACTAATTAAATACCGTGTGAGGTTAATGTATGCACTATGAATATGATAATAAATTAGTGATTATGGATGGAATTTTATTATAATAAAGTATTGTGATGCAATGACATTGAGTGTATTATATTATGATATGTTGTGTTTCATAAGAAGGTGAAACAAATGAGGGAACAATAATGTGTAAGAACATGTGTTGAGTGAAGATTAAGTCGGACAAATAGCCTTACTAAAAAACCATATACATATAAAATTATGAAATATGGGAAAAACCTATAACAGGGAATATAGAAGACTTATAAGTCAATAAGGCGCTAATAAATTTATGAGCAGTGCATTATCTTTGATATGTAATAGTTATGATAGAATCCATCCGGAAAATTTTGAGGTCTTAGACTTAATGTTTACTACTAGTGTAGTAAGTGGAGCATTTCTATAGAGATTGGTCATTGAAGAAAACTGTTAAAGGATTTTAGTCAAGTAAGCAAAGCGGTACGAGAAAGGAAATATTCCAAATCAGTAGTAAACCAAGTGGAAGCTAAGAGAGTAAGGAAAAAGGAAATGGATGTTGCAACACAAATTGGACTTGATGATCATTTATATGAGTGTACATTACGTATATGTGGTACATTTATATTATTAAAGACATGGTATATGTATTTCAATACCTATTGGAATGTGGTGATGATAAATTTAGTGATGAGATTTTATTTCAAGATAGTAGAACAATATAACTAATATACAAACTGTAATAGTTATTAAATTGGGAAGAATTATAGTATTATTTCAGAAATTGATTAGGTATGAAACTATAGTATCATTGTAGATTGATATATAAAGAAGGTAGGTATGGATATTTGAAGACAAAGAAAGATAGAGTCATTGATTAAAAGAGAGATGGTGTATACTAGTTGGATTTCAACTGTAATTATATAATTTATGATCGAAGACGAGTAAAAAGTTATTTAGATGATTATATGTGATTACATATTGATGGTAGGTAAATGAAAACTATATATGTTTATTTGATTTCAATTATGATTACTTTCCATATGGATTGAGAAATAAACGATTGCTTGATTAATTGAGAGAAATAATAGTATTTTAAAATATAGATTTAGAACTGAGATGTTAGCAATTTGGAATGATAAAATATTTTATTTTCAAGTATGGTATGCAAAACTGGAAATGGATGGTATGAATTTGTGATTATGTCATTTGGATTGATTGATATACCAGATGCGTCCATATCATTAATGAATAAGATTCTTCGATAGTATTTGAATATTGAGGTGAATAGTAATTTGGTACACAATTATTAGATTTAATGAATAGGATGCAAGTATATATTAATTTAATTACTAGAATATTAATCTTATTTGGGGAATTGATATATTAAGAATTGTATGTGGACTTGGTATTGATTGTAAAATATACCACGTGAGTATATTGTAAACTTGGTATTTTATATATAAACTATTAATAATAAGAATGCATATGAATGATATAGACTCACATTAATAAAAAAAAAGGAATGTGTAAATCTTCTTTGTCCATTATCTTTATGTGATTATGATAGAGTAGATGAGTTATTGTAATACGTATTTTGGATAAACTATATTACTTGAGTTGTGTTGTGGAATGCGATTATATTGGATGTAAATGATGTTAATCTATCGATTGGCTTTGTAACCACCGACTATGTGAAATTGATTAAGTCGACTGGCTGAGTGTCCATCGACAAGGAAAATAATATCAAACAATGAGATTGAAATATGAGAGTGTGAACTCTTGCATTTATATGAATGATTGTGAGATGTTAATCTTATTATTGAGATGAATGCAATTATTGATTATAACATTGGGGTTTGAAATTTATGTGATGTATACTCAATTGCTTATTGAGTATATTTATACTATTATGGTATGGAATTAATATTTGAGGGTGTTAGAGTCGATGAGACGTACATGTATATATTTGACTATATATATAATCCTCTATATTTGAGTTAATTGTAAATACTAAATGTATCGTTAAGGGGGTGTATATACGAATATTAATGATATGGGAACATAGATATACTTTGAGCTTACGTTGTGACTGAGATATATTGTATGAAAGAGTTATAGAGACTATGAGGGATGAATAAAAATGTTTGAGACTTGTGATTAATTGAATACAATGCAATTGGGAATGAATTGAATTGATAATATTAAGTATGTTTTTGGAGTGTCTCTAAGTTAGTTTAAGTCTCATTTAAATGTGGGAAAGTTTGTATAGCTTTAAGCATACTAAATAGGGAATGTTAAGATTTAAAAGGTAAGGAAAATTGAGTCTGAAATATGTGGACAGTATGAAATTATAAAGAAGGTGGACCATGGGCATATAAATTGGATTTGCCAATGAAATTGATGTCTATTCATGATGTATTCCACGTGTTTATATTGAAACGGTATAAAATGGAAGGTAAGCGATTGAGTAATAAAGAGATTCCAATAGTAAAAATTAAGTGAAGTCATTGTTCACCTAAAGAAGAAACATGGAGAGTAGAATAGCTAATGGAATAGAAATAATCATATTTGTTCTAAGAAGGTGATGAGTAGTTAATTTCGAGGACGAAATTTTCTTAAGGGGGGAGAAATGTAACACCTGCCCCTTTAGCATACATATTTATGACATATATATATTACATTTTATGCATAAGAGTTAGTAGACTTTATTTAAATTTAAGATTGGGTAAAGTGTAGAGAAGGACCAAATTGAAAAGAAAGTTTGGAGTGAATCATCACAATAATAGGTTTTGGGCTATTGTAAATTAATTTCATTTCATTAAGGGGTTTGGTAGAGATTTTAATGATATTTTGTTATTTTATTAAGTATTATTATATTTGTTAATTGATGATGAATATGCATTTAATTGTTGAGTTGTGAAATTATTAAAAAAAGAAAATAGGGAGGCCATTTGGTGCATTTTGATTGGCTAGAATTTGTGTGAGTGTATATATATGTGGGTGTGGTGGTGTAGAAGTGTAGAGATTTTGGTGTTGATATTTGTGTATATTTAATTAAGAGAGTTAATATTATTTTCTTAAGGGATAAATTAGTATTAAAGAGAAAAATACCTTATGTAAAACCCACATTTTAGATACACTGTGCATGCATTATATTTATATGTCATGGGGAGTAGAATTATGGATTTTATTTAAGTATGGATTTGTAGATGTTGGTAGAGAGGGGCATATTTGTAAGGTAAGTTGGAGTTATTTGTCAAAATAGAAAGATGGAGATTATTTAGTAATCATCCAAGTTCATTAAGGGGTAAAGAGATATTTGGGTTAGTGTAACAACCGCCCTAATTATGACGTAATTATTGCCTTTAGTGAATATTAGATAATGGAATATGTTTGAGTTTGAAATTGGGTAGAAATTGTAGAAAGGACTAAATTGTAAGGTAATTTGAGACTTGATTGTAGCAATTATAAGTTCAAGGACTAGTTGGGTAGAAAAGCATTTCATTAAGGAGTTTTGTGGATATTTTGATAATTTGTGGGAATATTTAATTAGCAGATATTATTATTGTTAGTATTATTATAATTTCTTAAGGGATAAATATACCTCTAATATGTAATCATTTAAGAAGACTTTGGGGGCAAAATGAAGGAGTTTGATTGGTGGTCATATTTATTTGAATATTTAATTGTTTTGTGTGTGTGTGTGTGTATTAGTGAGGAGTAATTGTAGAGATTGTTAAGGAATAAGAAGAAGGAGTACTTGAGTGAACTTTTGGAGAGCTTGTGATCTTGTTTGAGCTAGCAATTAGGAGGTTAGAAGGTCCTTAATACCTATTGAAGTCATATTGGTAAGTTTTCTTGTGTTTTGAGTTATTTTGAATTAAGTTTTGTTGGTTGGATTCTCGGGTAGGAATTACTCTATTTTTTTTAGTCATTTTGTTCTTACCATATATTGAGTTTTACAACTCTGATTTGAGCATGGTTTAATGTTCTGAAAACCTTAGAGAGTCCTCTACATTTCTTATGTTTTAAGCTTGGCTTAATTTTACTGTTAAACTTGTCATATTAGGCCAGACATTTTAGAGCACATAGTGATGCTCTGTTTTATTTTGTTTTAGCCAAATGGATTCTAAAATCCATAAGTAATTCCACACATAACCAAATTGAGTGATTCCATTTGAAATTTGCTATAAACATATAACCCTAACTTTGGTAGCAATTTGGGGGTTTTTAGATTAGTGTGTGTATCTTTAGGTTATTTTGAATTGGAGTATTAAATTGCACTTTGTGTGTTAGAATGAATTGTAATGTTTATTTGTTAGGATTGGTCAATAATTGGGTGTAGAAAGTAGAAGAGGAAAAGACCCTACTCAATAAGAGGGGAAACTTTTCTTGTGAAGGAGTAGAAGCTTTAAGGTAAGTAATTGTTAATAAAATGCTTACATATTTTAATTCTCATGTAATTATAATTATTTTGATTGTGTTGACTTATGTATGCTATTAAAGTGATAAGATTGATAAATATGTGAATATTGGCACTTTGAGTGCAAGCCACTTAGAGTGGTATTGATTGTGAAATGAGTAATACACATGCATATTAATGATGAATATAGGTGTATAAGGGTTGTGAGAATATTGCATAGTTGATTGAGATTATATTATAGTGAATTATAAATATTGGCACCGATGTTGTGCAAACCATTTGATGTGGTATGAATGAATACGTATTATTGTGACAATGGTGATTTTGATTCACTATGATGAATTGTGAAGAGTATATATATATATATATATATATATATACACATGTGCATTTTAATTGATGTGAATGGTGAGAAATGTGTGTGATAGTGGAGACTGAGCTGGGCAGAGAGCTTCCACTAATTATAATAACTGAGACTGAGCTGGGCAGAGAATCTCAGTAATGGCCATTTGATTAAGAATGAATTATGAGGAATATAGCCAATGAGGCTAAGTGTGAGGAAACTATGTGAGGAAAGATATATCTGGATACTAACTTGCATAACATGTATTATTGTATTATATTTGTATAAGTGTTGATTGATGAGAATTAGTGTATATAAGGCACCATGAAATGTTGTATTGTGTATATATATGCATATATTGAAAGTGGATTGAATGTGAATTATTAATATTATATATTAATGGATGGTTGGTGTAGATTAGTGTGCTTAGAATGTATTGTTGTGGGAAGTATTGTTATGTTTTGATGAAGATTCGTATGCTTTGTTATCACTAGTTACTTCAAGGGCATTTTTATTAATTCATATAAATAAATTATGCCTAGGTGTCTTTATAAAATTGTAGCCCTCTGAGCTAGCTTTCCATAGCTTCTTGAATCACTTAAATTCGAGTTCTGTAGAGAGAGTTATGGCCGAAAGAGTGTGACATATTCTGGTCAGGCTAAAACTAATTACTAGCGATCGCCAGTGAGTGGTGATCACCAGCCCTTAGAATCAGGTGACCACTGACACAGCCCTAGAGATTTGTTTTGACCATAACTTGAGCTACCAAACTCTAAATGAGGCGTAGTTTGATGCTACGAAAACTTTAAAGAGTTCTCTACAAGTTCCATGTTTTAAGATTAGGTATAATCTATTTTTAAGATTCTCTAATTGAGCTTGACATTTTAGTGCTCACTTATACCTTTATCATTTGGACTCCCATGCGTAGTCTAAATGTTAAATTCTTATATTTTGATGTGTTGCAATGTATTCTATATGTTTTTCTTAATTAGTTCTTGAGAAGAACTATATGTATGGTTGTATTAATAATTGCTTATTGAGTCGTAAGCTCATTTCTTTGTAAATTATGGTTTTCAGGTATTAGTTAGCCTAGCTTGAAGAGTTGTTTGGTAATAAGTTTGAAGTGTGTTTCATGTGAGCTCAGGTGGGTCAAGGGCAGGCTTGGTGTCGACATCTCCATCCTCATGATCATCACATTCAAGCATTTTATTTTTAAGCAATTTATTTATTTTGATAACAAATTATATAAGTACACTAAAGTATAATGTGTATTAAACAAGGGTTTTTAGTATAAATGTATCTCTTTTGATAAAAAAAATATTTGTGCCACGTGTTGTTATGTCATTCGAATATTTATATGTGGTACCTGGAGGGTGCTGCAAATAAACATTAAGTGTAGATCATCTTTGTAATTAAATTGTCTAATTAGATGAAATTCTATATATTTGATATTGGAAATTACTACGAGTTATCAAAAGGTTTTAATAGGTTATAGGATGTGGGGGGTAAATTCTTTATTAAAATTTGGATGACTTTGCTTGGTGAAAAATATTAGAGTAAAGAAATGAACTTTATTAGATTTCTTTAATGATTTTATATTGTCACTTGTAAAGTGTCAAGTTCCTTATGTTGTACTTTTAATGTATATTTTTTTATAATAATGAAAATTTTAAAAGGCTTGCAAACTTTTTTTAAAAAAATAATAATGGTTCTTTAGCTGAAATGGGAAAGAAAATGAGAAAATTTTTTGATAAGTGTTAGGGTTCACTTAACAAGTTGAATGTAATTTTTTCATAGTTTACTAGACCCTATATATAAAATGAAGTATTTGAGGGTTAAATCACTATATATAATAGTGAGAATGATGCAAAAGAATTGGTGATAGAAAAATAAAAGTCTTGCAAAATTTGATTGAGGAATATAAGAAATAAAATAAAGAAGAGGAAGTGCGTAAGGGGGTAAACCATTCTTCTCAATGTGATGAGATTGATGATATAATTAAAAGAGAGATTGAAGATTAATTATTTTCTAAAATTGGAGAAAAAGAAGCAATTGGCTGCCAAAGATGAGTTAGTTAGATATTTGGAGGATTTTGCTGAAAAATTTACTCATAAATTTGATATTTTGGATGCTAAAAAATTAAATCTGTTAAATTTTCAACTTTAGCAAAAGTTTCCAAGGACTTTTTGCCCATTCAATTATCACTTGTGACTTCTAAATCTGCATTTAGCATTGGACATAAGATATTGGACGGATTTAGTAGTTCTTTAACTCTTACAATAGTTGAATTTCTTATATACTACCAAGATTGTTTGAGAAGTTCCAACCTATTCAAATTGAGAAAATATTGGAAAAACTTGAAAGCTTTGAATCAGGTATGGTATTTGGTTACTTTTGTGTAACTATTTTTTTTTGTGAAAAATAAAATTTTATTGAAAGAAATAGATATTATACAAGGAAAAACAAGTAATACAAAAACAAATTTAGCATAATAAATTGTATTTAAACAAAGTATATTTTTAAAGAATAATATAACTAATTTGTAGCTAATCCATTATTTGACAACACCACTTGAGTTCTTCATAAAACACTACTCTTTCTTAATTTTAATAGTATAGAAGCTCTCTTTATTCAACAAAATGTGAAAACTCTCACATTTGAAGTCTCAAAGAGAAAGGAAAGGATTTCTATGGCTATTGATACATCTAAACACACTTTACAATACTATTTTAAAGACTAAATGGAGTTTGTTGGATAAAGAAAAAGAAAATCATTTATGATTGTTGACCAATATTTTATAATTACTAAGGACAAGTACAAAAAAGTACCTTGTGGTTTAGCACTTTTTCACTTTTGGCCCTGTAGTTTTTTTCGTGACACTTCAGTACATTATGATATCTGCTGTTAGCAAATTTAGGTTAAACTTACTAACACCGTTAACTCTAATGATTTGGACATTAATGTAGATATTGACGTGAATGCCGATGTGGACACCACGTGTTGACGTGGATGCTGACGTCAGCGTCCACATTATCACAGTTAACGGTGTTTATCATAAGATACTGAACTGTCATAAAAAAAAAATTACAAGACCAAAAGTAAAAAAATACTAAACTACATGTACTTTTTTTATACTTATCCCTAATAACTATTCAATACCACTCTAAAGATTCATAAAGAGTACATAAAAAAATTAAAAACTCATAAATAACTATATTATTCTCAAAATAACAAATAAACATAAAATTAGCTAGTTAAATAGAAAATACAAATGAAAGGAGAAGAAGAAGAAAAAGAAGGGATGAATTATTTGCTAGTACTAGTAAACAATCCCTCCAAACACAAAGAAAATTTTCTCTCTCTCTAGTTTCTCTTTCTAACGGCACCACAATTCTAGAGTTTTTTCACAACTTTTATTTTCTTATTTATATGAAATTGAAACTTAATGAACTCTAATATTTTGCAATTTTTTTCTATTTGTATTAGAGATTACATAAAACCTTAAAAATGTTGGAGAATATCTTATAAATTAATTTAAAATCTTGAAGTAGAAATTTATTCAGTATCAAATTACAGAATAAATTGAATAAAGTAAAAAACTGGTTGTTTATTGCATATTGTAAATATTGAATTAATGCATATTGTGAAAATTTTTGAAAGTTTATATATTTTTGGTTGCTGATTTTTTTTTTTACTAAATTTTGTTAAATTTCTAAATTTAGTTAAGTTTTGCTTTTTCGCTAAGCTTTTTACCTTAAGAAAATAAATAGAATTATTACAAGCAACTATGTTGAACAAATCTTCATCTTTGTTATTTAAGGTCACATTGTTTTTTTTTTTCTTTTGTCTTAACATTTTTAAATAAATATATAAATAGTGTTAAAAATTTTTAAATTTTATTATTTCAGTATTTGAACTATTTTCTTATAATTAGTTGTTTGAACTTGTAAACAATTTTTAAAATAGTGTCTCCTCTAAGTTTTATAAGTTAAAATATTTATATATTTTATTTTAAACAGTAAATTGACTTAAATTTTTTTTTTATATTATATTTTATTTTCTTATTTTTTACTAATATATATTAAATTTAAAATATATATTGAATATTATTAAAATAAATTAAAATAAAAACAAAAATTAAACCAATTGAAACATAAAAATATATAAAAAAATTTAAGTGCCAGTTTTTGCTTTTGGCACTTCTAGAACCTACATTTTTTAAGGAACTAGAAAATTAAACTGGAATGGTAAAGTTGAATCAAAATACATGATCAACCAAACTATATACGAACCGACTTAAACTTTAAGTTACTAACCAGCTGTTAATTTGTGCAATGCAAAAATTATCGATTAATATAAGTTCTATTTGATTATTTTCAAATACAAATAAAATAATATAATTTAAAATATATTAATTAAATAGTTTATATAAAATGTAAATTATAAATTAATCAAATAATCTTTAAAAAATATATTAGAACTTAATTTTTTAATTTTAATTATATAATATTTTATAACAATATCAAAAAGGGCTAACATAAATAATTCACATATATTAATTAAGTCATTTTAGTAAAATAAAAATTATAAATTAATTTAGTAACTTTTAAGAAATGAAAATTATAAATTGAGTTCTATAGTGTTAGCTATATTTGTATCATTTGACTTTTTTTTTTATATATATAAAAGTATATAAATAAAACTAAAAAATGTGAGTTTATATTGTCAAAAACTATTTGATTAATTTATAATTTTTATTTTATTAAAATTATTTAATTAATATATTTGAATTTTTTTTGTCTTAACTATACTTGAAACTAATTAAATAAAATATATATTAGTTTATAGTTAAGTAAGTCTCTATTTTCTAAAAATTACTTAATTAATTTTTATTTTTATTTTATTAAAATTACTAAGTTATTAAATCTAAATTATATTATTTTATTTAAATAAAATATATATTAATTTACAATCCATACTTTTAGATATATTACAACACTAGTTCGATGATTTATAAATAAAATAATATATTTTTTTAATTATATTTAACTGTAAATAAATATAAAATTTTATATTTATAATTTTTTATAAAATTATACTAGTGAATTTTAAATTTTAAAGTTCATTTTAAAAAATTTTCTAACATTTAATAATATATAAATTAAAACCAATAAACTATTCATTATTTATATGCCATTTTTAAATAATATATATAACTAAAAATATAAGAAAGTATATAAATTTATAATAAGATATATATCAACAACAACAATAAAATTATACAAATAGTTCATATTTATTAACTCAGAACTATTAATAATAACTACTAACTACGATTGGCCTAATTATTTAAAAAATTATGAACTTTAATTTTAACAATTTTAGCATATTGTTTCAACTTTTATTTAAAAAATTTTAAACTTTACATATTTTAATAATGTTAATACATTCTTTTAGAATTTATAAAAAATTGTAAAGTTTACACATTTTAACAATTTTAGCATATTTTTTAAAAATTTATCAATAAAAATAATTATATTATATATGTTTAACCAATATTTTAGCATCCAATAAAATATTACAATTATTTAACGTTGATATAACATTAAATACTTTTTTATTTTAAAAGGAGAAAATTTAATAAGTTAGTAAAAATTTTCTCTTAAAAATATACTATTTTAAAATAAAAAATTATAGGATTTAGTTTGCATAATTATGCTGATTTCATTTTAAAATTGTAAACTTTATACTTGTAATAATTTTTAACAAGTTTTTTTAATTAAAAAAATCTATTTCAATGTCATATAAATAATTACAAAATTATAACAAATTAAAATATTAAAATGCATAAATGCTAAGAAGTGAAACTGGTTACTGTGTAAAAATAAGAAATTAAAAATTAAAAATTAAAAAAGGGAGAAAAAAGAATAAAAGAGGAGTACTGGAGTTGTGCAGTTGTGTCCAAGTTCGAGGCAATGCCTAGTGGCCCTAGTCTGATTTCACTAACGTGGCCTCACATCAATGTTTTGTCGTGTCACCTTTAAAAACCAAATATAAATAAGATTCTGCTAAAAAACCAAAATATAATCAAAGCTACTCTCCATCTTCACTGTACACGCATCGCCTCTCAAATATCGTTTGCTTCACATGGCGCGTTAATTTAACAGTTACAAAACCACGCGTGCTTGTGAAAAGCTCAAGGCTTAAAGTGGGACAATTTTGACTCTTGCATTATACTTTTGACGTCATATCATAATTAAAAAAATCTAACTATTTTGACCCTTGAAAAATAATTCTTGTTATAATAAAATATTGAGAAGAGAGAGTTATATTTGATGATCGTGCGAGGACCGTCGGATTCGGGTAGGGCCTACAAGGAGGAGGATTTTAAAATGGGTAAATTACTATTTCTCTCCTCTATTTTATCATATTGTGCCACTTCATCCCTAACATTTTAAAAATATATTTGTTTATCCTTTTAATTTGTAATATTATATTATTTACCCATTTTGTCAGTTTTTTCATTAAAATTATCGTTAACTAATGTAAAATTATTAAAATAACATTTAGTATTAGACTTAAGTACTATTTACTCTTTTGTTTAACTCTATTATACCATTTATCTCTCAACATTATAAGTTATATTTTTCATCATAATACTAATTTTTATCAACATTTATATTAAAACTATTATTAGTTAATTATAAAATTATGATTATACTATTTAATAAAATAGAAAATATCAAATTTTAATTTTAATTTACTCAAAATTTTTAGTAATTACTAATTAATTATTTTTAATTTTAAATATCTCCATTTAAATAGTAATTTGAAATATTTATGTTGTATGAAAAATTTAATCAAGTATAAATACTTTTTTAGCTTCAAATTTTATTTTTTATTTGAATTGTTCATTTAATCTATTAGGTTTATTAATTAAATTAAATTATTTTTATTTTTGATTGAACCACCTTTTAAATTACATATTATTTTGGCTATTTATACATATTTTATAATAATTTTAATAAAAAATTTGATACAAAATAAAAATATAATAGTGTAAAAAATAAAAATATATATTTTAAATTTTAGGAGGTAAGTAGTATAATATGATAAACTAAAGGGGGTAAAAAATAAATATTTCTAATTAATCTATATTCCATTAGAGAATATAATTATTGTTTTATTTCAATTAACGGTAATTTTAATAAAAATATTGAAAAAAAGAGAAATAGTATAATATTGTAAAAAAATGAATAAATATATTTTTAAAATATGAAAGATGAAGTAGTACAATATGATAAAATAGAGGAGATAAATTGTAATTTACTCTTTAAGAAAAAAAAAGGAGTAAATTGCACAGACCGTCCTTAAGTTTTGACCTATATCTCATTACCATCGCAAACATTTAATTCGTAACCATAAACTCCCTAAATTATAAGTGAATTGCAAGTAAAGTCCTTCCGGCTAATTTTTTGCCTAATCACTCTAGGAGCGCTGACGTGGACATACTAACGTGCCACGTCAACAACCTTCATACTTTTGAAAGTTGACCCACTTTTACAAATACCTTGTCATTGTCGTTTGCCTTTTTAATTTTTTATTTCAGAATCTTCTTTCTTCTTTATTTGTCATTTTCTTTTGAAAAAGTGCTTGGGTCTTCATGATTTTGAAATAACATCAGAAGCTTTGCTCATTCTTTCTTCTTTATTATGCTAATTTCCCATCTAAGTAGCTGGTACAGTATTTGGGGTAGACAAAAAATGGAAAGTATGCAACCCAATTGCCATTGTGAAGTCAAAGCTGTTATTCGAACTTCATGGACAGAAGCAAACCCGGAAAGAAGATTCTTAGGTTGTCAAAATTATCAGGTAGTGTTTGAAGTTATTATTTAAATTTCAAGTAAGGTGAGGCTGTAATAATATAGAGCATAGATTGTGAATATTGTTGAAAATAGTTTTTTTACAGAGTGCACCATGTCAATATTTTCAGTGGGTAGATCCATCGATGTCATATAGGGCGAGAGTTGTTATCAATGGGCTGCTGAACAAGCTAAATAGAATAGAGCAGGAGAAGAAAGAGACTGAATAAAATGGAAGATGTGGAAAATAAGATTATATTGGTTTATGATTTTTTTAGGGGTTTTAGGTTGGCTATGTAAGCTCAGTTGAAAGCTGCCTTTTATTAGTGTTTGTGTTAGTGTTTGTGGGTAGCTGTAGGGGATTGTTAGTGTCGTGTTTGTGGGCAACTCTTAGTGTTTATTTGTGTTGTTGTGGTTTGTGAATTAAAAAAATTCCCAAATGTTGACAATGAAAGAAAGGAAAATCCCTTTGTCCTAAATAATGCAATAGTCCTACTGTAAACAATTGAAAGTGGATTACATTATCCAGAACTAATTGATCCTGTAAAAAAATTGGTACTCACTAATTGGTACTCATTCAATTCCAAAACAAACAAAACATATGTCTTAACATTGTCAAGTATATATAATGAGTTCTCAACTCACAGAAACATACATATATACAAAAAATATATATCAATTACTATTTGTGGCCATTTATATCAGTCCAAAAGCTACACCAAAATCCACTAACTAAACCACATACAAAGTGTAAATGTTCATTTCCTTGTCTTCTTAAAGTGTTCTATGTACCTAGATGGCACATCTCTTCCCCTTTCATGTGGCCTTTTTGTGTGTTGTTCAGTGCCATGGTAACCCCCTTCATTATCAATGCTAATGCCAATATTCGATCGATCATCACCCGTTTTGACATGTTCAGCCGTTACACTACTTCGTTGACTCTCGTTTATGTTACTTCTCTAACTGCTGCCCTCAGGTATGCCATAACCATCTGAGGTGGTAAAAGTCTGCATTTAGAAAATCCAACAATCACATACCATTTTAATAAAACACAATTGTATAAAGGAAATGAAGAATCATACATGGAATCCTTCCATTGGAAATGGAGCTACATTGATTCGTGTTGGCATATTTGGTATTTGACTTGTACCGTATAAGTTAGAAAAAGTAAGTTTAATATATATATACACAATTTCATGCATTTAAAGGAAGCTGAGCATATATATACATAATTCTTGCACTTACATCACATATCCATTAGACTGTAATTAGTGTGTCGGGAAGAGTGGATACAGTATTTGAGGCCTGCCTTGCTGAAACCTACATAAACATTCACAATTTGAAGCCTTTAAAAAAACAGAAGTGGAAAGAGGCAAACTTAACAACAAATGAGGGTGTCTAAAATGCATACAGAGCTGTTTGTGGCCTGTGTTGAGGTCCCACCATCATACTTTACATGGTACCTCTTATTATGTCCAATTGTACCACAAACACTACATCTGACCTTGACAACCCCTTTCTTTGCAAGTTTCAAGTGTTATTTGTTTTTATTCTTCTTCTATGCCTGCAATTCCTTCTCCTCAGCTTTTTTTCTCCTAGCAGTGAGAGGCCTACCGCTTTTCTTCTTCATAGGTTAGGGAGCCAAAATAATCCCAGGATTCTCATGTGCTTCCCACAGTGATGGCCCATTTGTAGGATTTATAACAGCACTGTAAACCCTTGTGTAAGTTGTTGTTTTATAGAAGTCATTTACATAGGTCTCAGGATCCTTGTTTTGGTCAAAGATATATGCCACTGCATGCATACATGGGATACTAGTTAAGTTCCATCGTCTTCATGCATAGGATCTCCTCTCCAAATCCACTGTAAATTGACCCTCAGGGCCATTGACTTGTACCAGTGGAGACCCAAAAAAAGTTGTTGTATAGTCAAAGGACTTCTTCTTAATTTTTTCTAGCCTCTTCTTAATCTTTAGACAAAGTAAACCCTACCATTTTTTACTGACTGCTTATTTGATATTGATCCTCTTCATCAACTGAGTCCTTATCATCTCAAACATAGTCACAATAGGCTTTTGTCTTGCTTCAAGGATGTATTTGTTGAAGCACTCACTCAAATTATTGAGGAGTATATCACTCTTAACAGTTGTCTTGAAGAAAGCCCTAGACCACTCACCATTTGGCCTTTCCCTCAACCATTCCCTAGCTCCTAAATTATACTTCTTAATTTCTGCCAACCAGTGATTCAGTTGAGCAGTGTATGGAGATCTTGCTGCATTAAACACTAACTGTTTCAGATCTTTTATTGGAAATTTCCCTCGTAGGTTGGTCTACATATGACGAACATAAAATTTATGTTCTGAATGTGGAAATAACTCTGAAACAGCTCGTATGAGTCCCTACAAAAGTTAAAATGAAGTTAGGAACAAAAAAACATAAGAAAATTATGAAGTAATTGGAGCAGAAGTTCATCTGTTTGTCAGATATGAAAACCCAATGGTGAGAGTTATGCATCTCCAGATCTGCCTTTAGTAGTTCCAGGAACCAAAACCAAGTCTTAGTGCTTTCATTTTTTACAATTGCCCAAGCAATTGGATACATGCAGTCATTGGGGTCAAGTCCTGTGGCAGCCAACAAATGTCCTCCATAAGTTCCCTTCAACCAACATCCATCAATGCATATTAAAGTCCTGCAACCTAATGTAAATTCCTTTTTCAATCCACCTAGACACATGTACATCCCATCAAAAACACCCTTAGGCTCCTTAAATTCAACTGTACTTCCTAAATTTCATCTCAATATCTCCTTTTTGTAATCATACAGCCTGGAATATTATGCTGCCTCATCACCATTTATAGCCTTCAATGCTATATCCCTAGCTCTCTATGCTTTCATTTTGGAAATTTTCAGTTTTATATCCTTTTTCATAATTCTAACAGTTCCATCTAAACTCCATGTCAGATCACCTCTAAACTCTTCCAAGTATCTCCGTGCAACAAGTTTGGATGTAAGGTGAAAATTTTTATGCACTTTCCCATACTTATGCTTCAAGTTGAAGCTTCTAAGTTGGAAGTTATTATCATCTTTGTCTTTTGTATCAAACTTTGCAGCATATATAAAAAAACCACACTTTTTAAAGCACTTTCACCTCTCTCTGATTTTGTCATTTTTTAGAAAGTACAGTTGAAATCTGTGCTTTATGCCCCACTATTTACAAGCTTCCTTGAATTCCTCCTTGTTATTAAATAGCATACCCACCTTGAATGTGGGGTCAGCCATATCCTTCTCCACATTAAAATATGGAAACTTTTCCTTCTGTTTATGTTTCATTGTATCTTCCTCATCATTTTCTATTTCTGAGGCTGTATGAAGTTCATCAGATGGAGCATAATCTGATTGAATATCCTCCACTTCAAAATTAATTGTTTCTTTAACTCCACCATATTAAATATCAGCAGTAGTGGCTTTCCTTTTTGGCCTCCCTCCAAGATTTTTGTGGACTTCATTTGGTATTTCTACACCATCAGCTTCATTATATCCACCCCTTACTTGACCAATTGATCTCAACACAGCAATGAAATCCTTATCACCCTCTAAAATATTATTATCTTGATCTACCAGATCATCTTCTGCCTTAATATCTGTTTGCACAAATCTTAGTGGCCTATCATCATCACCTTTATTTATATTTTGATCCTCCCCCTCTTCACTTACTTCCGTGTCAGTGACAATATTATCCTCACCTTCAGCAGACCCTTCCACCATACCCTCAATCCCCTCAGCCTCATCACCTCCATATGTACTCTGCTTATTTCTTGTATCCTCTCCCTCACATGTATTCTGCATCACCTCTGGCACATCACCTCCTTCGAAGTCAGCATTCCTAGTTCCCACATCCTCTACATCAAAATGAAATATATCCTGCCCACACTCAATGTCTTCACATTTCATCACACACAGGTCCTTCTAAGCACAGGAAACCAAATTGTTTTTCATTTACAGAACCCCTTTTTCTAACACTTTGTTTCTCCTTTCCTACATGCTTTTGCACTGGTATTTCCTCATTTGGCAACTCCTCTATTACAACACAACTTCTTCTAGGTGGCTTTACTACTGCCTCCAACTCTTCAAATGTTAAGTGTTTAACATACATATCAAGTTCACCATTGTCAACTCCATATAATGCCATTTCAAACACACAAGCATCGTTATCTAATAGAGTTGTTCCAGAATTAAAATCCAACCCAGGTTTTCGCCAATAATATTGTACATTTCCAATGACCCCTAACTTCTTCAACCAGCAATCAAAGCTACAGAAATTTTGACTTACTTCCCCATCAAAGTATCCCCACTCACCAAATACCCCCTCATAGTGTAGATTTATAATAAAAAATTCACGACATCCATGTGCTGTTTACAGAATCAAAAAAACTATAATATTTTAATAGTTTGTTTACACAAATACAACATAAATAAATCAATCCAAATAAAGAAGCAAATAAAGTTAACAACACCAAATAAACAATTCCACCTATTGTAACACAGTACAATAATATATTATCACCTTTGTAGTTAGGGTTTTCAACTACAATTGCATGAAATAATTATAAAATGACAAAAACTTGTAACTTTTTTGTTTACCTGGGTCTTATGTCACCATCTTTGCTTGTGGGTCCCACTAGAGCCTTGGAGTTTTATGCTTGTAACTACACCCACCCACTGACCACTACCTTCACCCTTTGTTTCAATGCTTCTACAATAAAATACCATTGACCATTAAATTAAATTCATTTAAGTTTTGATATTGATGTAATGGGA
>CATIWO010305974.1:0-33861 GCA_949673435.1 Macaranga tanarius
TTAATAATTTTCAACAGGTGCAATAATACAAAAATTTAATAATTTTCAAGAGGTTAAATTCAAAAATTTAATAAATTAATAAAAGTACAATTACCGACGGAATTGTTTTCGTCGCTAATTAGTTGTATATTTTTTTAAAAACATGCCAAAATTACCGACGGATTGGAATCCGTCGGTAATTACCGACGGATTCGATTCCGTCGGTATTTACCAGCGGATTCCAATCCGTCGCTAATTTACCGACGGATTTTTAAAATCCGCCGGTAAAAATTAGCGACGAGCATTTTGCCGACGGACCAGAATCCGTCGGTAATGACGAAATCCGTCGGTAAAATCCTGTTTTCTAGTAGTGTAACATCAGTAATAAGGGCCCTCATCAATTTTTAGATATTTCAAATAGAAAAATTAGTTTAAATAATAAGGAATACTTATAATTATTTTAAAGAAAAAATTAGTGTAAAATAAGATAAATTAAATGGCATGGGAACTCATTATTTAAAATAAAACAGTAGGTTTAAAGATTTTTTTAATTTTTTTAGAAACCAATAAAAATATTCAATTGTAAAAATTCACTAAACAAACCAATAATAAAAACAAGCGCCAATTTTACTGCTCCCATAATTACACATACCTAAGTTAACAATTAAAGAAATCAACCCAACTCCATATGAAATATGGATATTTAAATCGTTGCCCATTCCTGACCCAACCCAACCCAACTCCATATGAAAGACTTATTGATTAGTTTGTTTCTTGTGACAATGTTTGTTAATTTGGCTTTGGATTTCTTTTGCTATTTTCAGTTGATTAGTATCTGATTTACTCTTTCTTATTCTTTATTAAAGAAATACTTAACTAGATTTAGGAGGGTTGGGTGTAACATAAATAATAGATTTCAAAACTAGAGTGATTTGATTATATAAAATAGTTAACATTGTTAAAGTTATTCTTAATCCTATATTACTTAATATAAATAACGTGACGCAGCGTATATCACGAGGATAATTAAAACACGTTTGATTATCAAACATAAACAAGTCTTAATCCAAAGACTTAAAAAACAAGCCCCAATCCAGAGACTAAAATAAAGCCAAAGCTCAAATCAATTGATCAAAATGAATAAAAGTCTGTCTATAAAAACTCTAACATTACATATTTATGGGACAACCTTCAAATCCTAACTAAAATTCTAATAAACTAGAAAACTAGAATAATGATAAAATAAAACTCTAGATAATTAATCCTAATTAATCTATAAAACTAAAATAAAATAAAAATTCTAGATAAATATATAATTATCTCTAATTAACTAATTATTCTAAATCATAAAATAAATAAAAAGAAACTAAATAAACATAGTTGAAATCTGTATTCTCAGGCCTAATTGTTTTATGTCTTTCATAGGCCCAAAAACACCCTGTGTCAGTCACCTCCACTTGTAAAAAACTCATCCTCGAATTTATACCTAAAAATTGAACTCTTCCATGCCAAAAAAACAAATATTTCAAATACATTCACGTTTTCATGAAAGAAACTCGAGACTTTGCAATATCCATAAATTTGAAAAGATAATTAATTGCATTATATTCGAACTTTGAGACTCCAAGAAAATCAACATACTCACCGTCAAATCTTTAATCTTGCCATCAATTTCTTCTTCAACATCTATACCTTCAATCTCTTCTTTTATCTCCTTCATCTCCATATCAATGGCTTCCATCAAAGACACATTTTTCTCTTTCTCTTCCTCTTCAGGTTGATATCACTGAACGCATTTGGTTGGCTCTTCTTCCTCTTCTTTTTCAAGTTCAATTGAAAAAAACTATAGTTTAGTCTCTTCATCAGTATCTTCATTTTGATTCTTGGGAATGGTAATGGATTTGATGCCTTTTGCAACATCATCATTCTCTACATTTTTACTGATTTGACACACCATAGGTTTTGGGTATGAGATGGGCTCACAATCTAACAAAATAAACTCATCTTCCATTAATTCCTTCATCATTAACCAAGAATTAATCAATGCTCTCCCATCTTCTGTTCTTTTGGATTGTAACATTTTCCACCAGAAATAAGCATGGCCCTCTAATTTGAAAGTCGCCAAATTCATGCATTCATAATCAGAAAATTTTAATAGTTTAAAATTTTGCTCTATCTCTGTAATCCAATTAATAAAAACACTACTAGAAGGATTACCATCATAATAAGGAAGATCTTCCACGTAGATTTCATATCTACATGTTGTTACAGAAATAAATCTGTCAATAGGTTGGCCTTGAGCGACATCTCTTGGACTCTGCCTATTGTCAAATCAATTTTTATTGGCATCTATTATTGAATCATTAGACGCTGCCTTTTGACTCTGCCATGTAGTTCTCCATGCTTCTGTATTCCAATCACCGTCATGAATACGATTGCTGCCACATCTACTACAAATGTAAGCCATTGATTGGGAGAAACCCACTCTGATACAAATTGACGCAGCGTGTTGCGCGAGGATAATCAAAACACGTTTGATTATCAAAGATAAACAAGTCTTAATCCAAAGACTTAAAAAACAAGCCCCAATCCAGAGACCAAAATAAAGCCAAATCTCAAATCAATTGATAAAAATGAATAAAAGTCTGTCTACAAAAACTCTAACATTACATATTTATAGAACAACCTCCAAACCCTAACTAAAATTTTAATAAACTAGAAAACTAGAATAATAATAAAATAAAAATCTAGATAATTAATCCTAATATATCTATAAAACTAAAATAAAATAACAATTCTAGATAAATATAGAATTATTTCTAATTAACTAATTATTCTAAATAATAAAATAAATAAAAAGAAATTCAAAACTAAATAAACACAGTCAAAATCTGTATTCTCAGGTCTAACTGTTTTATGCCTTCTACAGGCCCAAAAACGCCTTGCGTCATAATGCAAACATGAAAAATAACTTACCAAGCATAGAAGAGACAACCAATGAATGTAGCAATGTAAGACCACCACGAGAGCTTCATCGTCGACCTTTGTTGCACAATGTGCCTAATGGTGCTCATGCAATTTAGTTAAACAAAAATATATATGAAACACTGTATTACACTTCTTTGCAAAGAGATTTGATTTTTAAAAGACAACATTTTTCTAGATTTTTTGAATTGACAAACTTTTTAGTTTAACTCTTTTTTTCCTCAAGTACTAGTATTACTTAGTAACATTAAACCTGGGTATTATATTAATTGGTAGTAGATCAGTCAAATTATGTCTCATTAAAAAAGTTAACAAAATAACATAATATTAGTAATAAAGGCACTCATCAATTTTTAGATATTTCAAATTGAAAAATTAGTTTAAATAATAAGGAATACTTATAATTATTTTAAAGAAAAAATTAGTGTAAAATAAGATAAATTAAATAGCAAGGGAATCACTATTTAAGATAAAACAATAGGTTTAAAGATTCTTTTTAATTTTTTTAGAAATTAATAAATATATTAAATTGTAAAAATTCACTAAACGAAGCAATAATAAAAATAAGCGCCAATTTTACTGCCCCCATAATTTCATATACCTAGGTTAATAATTAAAGAAATCAACCCAACTCCATGTGAAATATGGATATTTAAATCCTTGCTCATTCCTGTCCGAACCCAACTTCATATGAAACACTCATTGATTAGTTTGTTTCTTGTGGCAATGTTTGTTAATTTGGCTTTGGATTTCTTTTGCTATTTTCAGTTAGTTGGTGTCTGATTTACTCTTTCTTATTCTTTATTAAAGAAATACTTATCTAGATTTAGGAGGATTGGGTGTAACATAAATAATAGAATCCAAAACTAGAGTGATTTGATTATATGAACTAGTTAACATTGTTAAAGTTATTCTTAGTCCTATATTACTTAACTCAAATAATGCAAATATGAAAAACAACTTACCAAGCATAGAAGAGACAACCTATGAATGTAGTAATGTAAGACCACCTCGAGAAGTCCATCGTTGACCTTTGTTGCACAATGTGCCTGATGGTGCTCATGCATTTTAGTTTAACAAAAATATAAATATGAAACAATAGATTACCCTTCTTTGCAATGAGATTTGATTTTTAAAAGACAACATTTTTCTAGATTTTTTGAATTGACAAACTCTTTTTTCCTAAAGTAGTAGTATTATTTAGTAACATTAAACCTGGGTATTATATTAATTGGAAGTAGATCAGTCAAATTATGTCTCATTGAAAAAGTTAACAAAATAAGATAATATCAGTAATTAGGGCACTCATCAATTTTTAGATATTTCAAATAGAAAATTAGTTTAAATAATAAGGAATACTTATAATTATTTTAAATAAAAAAATTAGTGTAAAATAAGATAAATTAAATAGCAAGTGAACTCACTATTTAAGACAAATAGTAGGCTTAAAGATTCTTTTTTATTTTTTTAGAAATCAATAAAGATATTAAATTGTAAAAATTCACTGAACAAACCAATAATAAAAATAAGTGCCAATTTTACTGGCCCCATAATTTCACATATCTAAGTTAATAATTAAAGAAATCAACCCAACTCTATGTGAAATATAGATATTTAAATCCTTGCTCATTCCAAAACCAACCCAACCTAACTGCATATGAAACACTCATTGATCAGTTTGTCTCTTGTGGCAATGTTTGTTAATTTGGATTTGGCTTTATTTTGCTATTTTTAGTTAGTTAGTGTCTGATTTACTCTTTCTTATTCTTTATTAAAGAAATATTAACGGTAAAAACTATTAGTAAAGTTCGTATGTTTTAATAAACAAACTGTGGTAATATTGATTTTGTAATTCTTTTGATTGCGCTTTATGTCTTGTAAATTATTTTTTTTTGTTGTCTTAGTGTGTAGATGATGATTAATTATGGCTTTTATCTTATAGATCATCTACATCTAATTACAGACAATTAATACTCTACAATAGTATTACTACATTTTGTTGCATCTTGGGTTCAATGATAACTGTTTATATTAGTGGATATAAAAGGCCAAAAAATTATTAGTACATTTCTGGTATTTTATACATTTTAAGATGTATAATTATATTTTTTTTCGTATCTCAAATTTATGCTTAGTCGCATTCCAACAGGAGTTTGGACAATCATTAGTTTTACTGCTACTTCTGTCGATATTGTTGAAATGTCCTCTTTATCTGTTCAAGGTTCATTAATGACATCCATCCATGAGTTTATTTTGATTTTTATTCTTTAGATAAAAGTTATTTTTAATGTCCATTGTTTGGTATAATCTTGTGTATAGTATATAAGTTAGAGTTAATTTTCATATATAGAGTTCATATGCGATAACTGATTTAATTTATCAGTATATTATTTAAGTTAAATTTATATGTAGTTAAAATTTATCTAGAAGGTCAACCAGATTTTAGAATTTTTCTATATTATTCTAGAATATTTTTTGGCTAGTAAGTTTGATGTTCTATGAATATTTAATAAGAATAAGACCCCTATTTGGTATACTACAATTGAAGTCATACAAAATTAAGCTACCCCTCATTATCATTATTGTCTTATATATATATATATATATATATATATAGTCCAAAAAAGATCGTTAATTAAGTGCAATAGACAATATACTTACATGTAATTAAAATATAATGGTAGGTGTCCTTAAATGTGTTCAATAAAATTTGGCACGAAATTATTTGATCGTTTTGCTTATTCTTGGTCTTTATATGTATTTTTCACATGTTTATACAATTATTTCTTTTCGTTTGTACTAAACTGTTACATATATATTTGTACATATATGATTTTTTTTATCATAATGAATCATATTCTATCAAGTATTCTATAATATTAGGTTTATAATACTCAATATATTTTGCTCTAATCGATAATGCCCACTCTCCTAATTAGTATGGGGGAAATGCTAAGAGTTGGTACAATTTTATCATTTATAATGATGGTTTGTACACTAACAATACCAAAGTCACTATGCTAGCTAATTATACATGGCAAGCTAACTGATATTGTACATATTCTTTACAGATATAAAATGACTAAAGTGGAGGTAGATCAAAGGCTTCAACGGATGAAGATTTCGTTGGATATTCCATTGGGGGAGATTGAGGATGTTGTTGTTATTCCAACATATTACGCTCGAGGTCAAGTTTTATAGTGGCAATTTTTTGGTCCAATCATAGTTGAAAATCTATTTATATTCATAATTGGTATAAATACAATTTAATAAGTATTGATAATGAATATTATATTGATGAAGCTCGGCGCTCTACTTAATATTACTTGAGAAAAAATTTTTGATTTTCAACATTACTAAGTTCTATTTATGTTATTTATATTCATAATTGGTCTGAATGCAATTCAATAAGCATTGATAATGAATATTATGTTGATGATGCTCGATACTCTACTTAATATTATTGGAGAAAAAAATTTAACTTTCAACAATACTATGTTCTATTTGTTTGTTTAATGAATATTATGTTCATGAAGCTCGGTACTTTACTCAATACTATTAAACAAAAAAAATTGGCTTTCAATATTACTATATGTTTTATTTGTTTTAGTTTCCAATATAATCACTTTGTTAGTTTGTATTATGTTAATAGATAAATATGGTTGACATAAAGTACTTCTATGTAGCATTGGTGTCATGGCAATCTTTTAAGGATTATATGGAGTTTACATTTTGACCCTACATGATTTCAAAGAATTGCAGGTTATGCTATACCTCATTTACATGTTCATATAATTCCATAGAGAATATGCCCTAATGTTAAGAAAAATTAAGATCTTTATAACATGGTCCTAAGACCTGCCTAAACTAACTTAACTCAAGATAATAAGACCAAGACTTGGGTTGAGCTTTTCATCTTGACCCAATCCAATCCAACTCGACCCAACCCAACTCCATATGAAGCACAAAATTTAACATAATTACATTTATATTATTTAAACTCAACCTGACTCAACATGTCCACGCGCATATAAATAAACCCACTTTCATTATAGTCAAGCCTTTTAATGAACCAAATTAAGAGTTGCCACTTTGGATTCATTATCTTTTTCTAGTCAATATTTTATCCTTAAAGATAAGCTAATTGATATATAATTTAATTTTTATAAGTTTTTAATATCACTTTTATTCTTCAAATAATAATAATAATTTAAGTTTAAGCTAAAGTTTTCCTATTAGTTTAAGTATTAAAACATTCTCCATTTCAATTTTTTTTCATATTTGATACCATTCCTTTCACATAGCACTGTCAGCAAACATATATACATTAATATTTCAATAAAATAATAGTTGATTAATTAATAATAATTGTGGGTGATCATAACTTATGGCCAATGTAATAAATCTTCATTGTAATAAATAAATACATAATTAATTAAATATTTATAGTAAACAAAATAGGTTTTTTGTATTTAGATTCACAAAATATAGTATTCTTTTAGCATTTAGACTTATAGCAAAAATACAAAGACGTAAAGGACCAATATAAGAATATAGGGCCCAAACAAAAGAGTGAACTAAGGAAACTTTGTTTAGTTTTTTCCTTTTTGAAAATTTAAAGGAACTCAACTTGTTTTATTTTTTGTTGCTACTCCAATTACTTTTTCCTTGTTGATCAACAAAAACCCCAACCAACAATTTTCATATGTATAGAACTCTTTCCAATACACATGCACACTTTCAATGTTAATATAAAGAACAAAAAAAGTAATGAAAGTTTTAATAATTTTATAAATTAGATATATGTGTACATGTTGCACGAGAGAAATCTATTTGAGAATCTATTCATATTTTTAGTGCAATAAAATTCATTAAATTTATTCATAAATGGACTCATAAAATAAAATATCAAAATTTTCTCTTAAATTAAGAACCAATTAACTTGAATTCACATAAAGAAAATAACTTATTGGTGTAAAAATCACAATGTAAAAAAATGACATGCTAATACTATCAAAACTTAATGATATTATTATATTTAAGTGATGCATACTAATTTAGTTTAGTTTATATTTTTTAGTTTTGGATTTTTAGTCTAATTTTGTTAGGATCATATTAGAATTTAGTTAATTGTTGTTAAAATTTTGTTTTTCTTCATTTCTCTATTTGTTTATGATTTTTGTTGATTTCAAAGAAATTTTTGTAATTTTTGGAAGCTAAAAAATGCTAGAATTTTTATTACGCCAGTAAGGATAGCATCGCGGCATTGTGAGTCATCATGTAATTTTTAGGGTTTAGTAGGCAAAGGTGCATTTTTGCCCTTAATATTTATACCAAAGAGCACATTTGTCCTTAAATTTTTTTTTTTGCTCATTTAAGCGCAAAAATTCAAAAAATAAAGTTTTTAGGCCCCATAGTTTGACGAATTTTAATCCGTCGTTTGCTTTCTATATGAAACATTAATTTTAAAATATAACAAATATCATTTAGAACCTCAAATTTTAATTTCATTTCGTTCATACTCTCTCTTTTTTCTGCACATCCACACCACAACCACTATTTTTTACCCTTTCTTTGCTACTTACCCACACATTATCATCATCAACATTTCCTTTTCCATTCTATAATGATTCTTTTTGTTTTTTTATTTGTATTTTTTCTTCTCTCATGTAATGCAATCAATATAAGAATGCAATATTAGATAAAAATGTTCCTGAGAAACAATGTCAATAGCCCCATGGTATGGTTTTGATCAAAATCAATCAAATGATCTATTAAAAGAAGCTTCATATGCCCCTTTTGAATAGAATCAAATAACAAATACTTTATCTCTTAAGTTAGTAAAAATAAATAAATAAAATTTCCTTTCCATTTCTTTCTTAATAAATAAAGGTCAAAAGACTACCCACTATTTTTATTCTTAGGATAAGTACAAAAAAGTACCTTATGGTTTAGTACTTTTTTACTTTTAGCCTTGCAGTTTTTTCGTGACACTTCAGTACCTTATAATATATGTTGTTAGCAAATTTGAGCCAAATTTACTAACACCATTAACTGTGATGATGTGTATGCCGATGTGAATACTAACATTGGCATCCATGTTAGCACGTCAACATCTACATCAGCGTCCATGTCATTATAGTTAGTGGTATTTATGAGTTTGACCTAAATTTGCTAACGGCAGATATCACAAGGTACTGAAGTGTTACAAAAAAAACCACATAATCAAAAGTGAAAGAGCGCTAAACCACATGGTGCTTTTTTGTACTTATCCTTTTATTCTTTATGTTTCTTTGTTTCTTTATTTTTATGTGAATTATACTCCTGAATTTTCTTAAATATTAATTATTTATCCTTTTTTTTTGGTTAAGAGAGCTAACTTTTCCACTCGAAGCATTTTGGGTGGTATTCTTGGTGTATCTTCCAATACTATGAATAACTATAATAAGAAGAAGCAAGATCGGGTGGGTAAAATATATTTGGGTATTCTTTTTGTTGTTGGGTTTTATATATTTAAGCAACATTTTGAATTTTTTAAAGATAATTCTTATATAGTTTTATTTTCTTTTGAGCTTGCTTCTGAATTTGATCTTTGTTAGTCGGAGTTGATGCCATAGCCTTCGGGTACGAGTCAAAACTTGAGAGATTAGGTTTATCATTGCTAATGTCTATCATTTGCTGGAGTAGTGCAATAAATCAATGGCCATTATCTACTGTAGATTTTTTTGTTATTGTTGTTGAATGCTCTAATTTTAGGCTTAATAGCCTAAAATTGAATTAGTCACTTGTAGATTTTTTTAATGTTAATGTATTGACAATCTCTCACCTCACTAATAATTTTAGACAAAGACGAGATTGTTAGTGAGTAATAAGAGAATAAGAGAAGATTGAGGATAGAGAGACAGCGGTGTGCATGCAAGGAAAAAGAAGGTATGAATGAAAGGATGTTAAAATTAAGAGGATCTAAATGATATTTTCTATATCCAAAAATTACAATTTCATTAAAAATAAATGGTAGTCTAACACTAGTTAAATGAGGGGCCTAAAAATTTTATTTTTTGAATTTTTATGCTTAATAACCTAAAAATAAATAAGGGTAAATATGCTCCTTGGTATAAACATTAAGGGTAAAAATGCACCTTTGCTTGGGTTTAATTACCCCTCCTTTGTTCTATAATTTCTAAAAGAAAAAAGTATATTATGCCCTAACTTAAAAAGGGCATAAGTTATAAAGATTTCACTATAAAAAATAAAAAGATTAGCGATGACAAAATTCATTGCTAGTTCTCTATAGTGACAAACTTCTTCCTATAGAAGAAATGGGGTCGTTAAGAGAATTAGCAACAAACTTGCTAATACGTTGCTAAAATTAACAATAGAATAACGATGCGAAGAAAAATATTTCATCAGTAATTCTCCATATTCATTGGAGTTGTTTGTGGTCACTAATTAGTGACCATTTAGTGACAGATTAAGTAATCCGTCACTAAATTTTTTAGATAAAAAATTATTTTTCGTTGTTGCGATGATTTGGCACTAAAAAAATACTTTTTTTAAAAATAATTTTCTTATTCATTTTAATATATATATATATAAATAATTTTCTTATTCATTTTAATATATATATATATATATATATATATAATAAAACTACATATTAAAAATCAAAATCAAAATAAATATTAAATAAAAAATATCCACTGAAAAAATACGGAGGAGGTGGATTAGTGGGTGGAGGATTGTCATCCATCCGATTGTTAGTATAAGCCCGAGCAGATAACAATCCATCAATCAAATGTTCGACCTATATACGTGCCATCATTGCCGTCCACTCTCACTGCATATGGCGTATAGCCTCCTGCTCTTATTGAAGAGTCTTGACATGTCTCGAGACTCGTGCATGCTCAGCTTCGATCTCTCTCTGCTCTCGCTCATGCTTCTACTTACACTCCTGTTGATGCTGATGCATCTGAGTCTGAGACTCGTGTATTCTCAGCTTTGATTTCTCTTTGCTCTCACTCATGGTCCTACTCGCACTCCTGGTGACGCTGATGCATCTGAGTTTGCTCCTCTAGTAGTTACTACTAAACTAGATGATGTACATGATCCTTAAATAGTTCAGAAGTAGAAAGAGCTGATGTGCTAATGCTATTGATGGAGCTGGGGTAGAGAGAAGAAGCATATGATCCAAGTTTGCATATGTGCTACTTTTTCTCGCCACCTACAACCTTAAGATAAAGACTTATCATATCGACCATATGTGGCTGTGACCAATCCTCAGTAGGTTGTGATACAGTCTTAACTATCTTCGTGATCTTATACTATAACCAAGTAAAAGAAAATTTTATTTCATTTGTAATAAAATTATTAAAATGTAATATGATATTGAATTTGTTATTAACTTACATTGAACTTCTATGATTGGCTATAAATAAAAGTCCTATCCTTTTTCATATGCATCCTCTGAAAAATCTCTCAGGGTGTGGACTTCTACTCTAACTCTTTAGTCTGAAAAAAATCATTAGGTGTTTAATTTTATTGTTTATGTAATCAAATTATGAAATAACTTCATAAAAAATATAAAAATAATTAAATATCTTACTAATATTCTAATATGGTCGACTATGCTATGGGAGTTATTGTTGTACTTTATTATACGGTGTTTGGACCTCCAATCTCACTTAAACTGTTGCCTTTAGCGTTAGTAGATTTTTATTGTCATTTAGGCTTCTGCCAGTGGGTCTGCTACTTATTCCAAATCTCCTATCGCACTTGATTTGGCTTAACCCCCTTTTTTCTCCAAATGTATAATATATTGTTGTATTGAGTCCCAAAGACAGACCACCGTAAATGGTATACCTATCCCTCGAGAGAAAACCCATTAATAAAAACAAACATGTCATATTAGTTATATCAGAGAAATTAACATTTATAAATACTATATTTTTAAGTTAAAATATTTTTTTAACTTGTTGTTGCTAACAGTGATCTATGTTCGGATAGTAGTGTGTCCCGACTCTGTAAAGGCTACAGAGGCTGTTAGCTAAGAGGCTGAATGGTAGCAAACTGAGAGGTCTGCGAAGATGAAAGCAGTGAAAGAGGTGTGGGTTGTGTATGAGGAGGAGTCAAAAGGGAGTCAGCAATGAAGATGGCCGAGCAATATCTTCAACTCCAGACAGATTAGGTGGAAGTTATGAAGCTAGAGTCGATGGCTGTGATGGTCCTACTATAGACGACAGAAATATAGGATGACATCTCGGCATATCTAAACATTAAAAGTATTATAAATAAAATTTGTTAAAAATTTCTAATAAAAATTTGACAGAGTTTTGTCTATAACTACGGTCTGCCAGACCTCGTACAAAGTTCCAAAAATATTTAGGTTATTAATAAACTTACAAATAAAAAAAATTCTCTTAAATAATCTGCTGTTTATCGCCAACCATTTCACAAATATGTTTTCACAATAATACGTCAGAGCAATGCACTTCTATAGTATTACTCATATAAATTTTCAACACAATACAATTGTAAAGTAAAAATTAACTAAAAATCTAATTAAAAAATGAAGAAGAAAGATAAGAAACCAAAATTGAGGCTGAGTTTTGGAAAATGGTGACTTTGAATGCAAGTTTGATATGATCAATCAACTATAAAAAATGGATAACACCAACAAAGTTTGCTAGAAAATACTTATACAATATCATTCAGCCTTATCGAGATTCTTGTTTAACTATTTGACAGCCAAATTTGCTAGTGATATTTATCTTTTTGAGCTGATTAATCGCACCAAAATTGCATTCAAAGTTATTATTTTTTCAAAATATGAAAGCAATATTGATTACTTAGCCAAACAAGGCAATTTCATACACTTAATTCACTAATTTATTTACCTATTTTCAACTAAGAACAAATAATCAACTAAATAATTATTTTTCATTTTTAATTAATATAATTTTTTAGTTTTTTATTTGTAAACTAATTCACTATATATAGGCTTAATACATACCTAGCCCCCTGAACTTGCTAGCTTTTTTCACTTTGGCACCTCAACTTACCCATTAATTTAAATCCAATGCAGTTAAATGAGTGTTCATATATAGCTACTGCATGCCACATGCCCACATTATAGTAAAGAGTACAATTTTTTTATAAACAAGTAAAGAGTGTAATTTGATGATACTAGTTGTTTGTATCTGTATAAAGAGTACAACTTGCCACTTTTTACCTAAAATACACTAATCTAATGATATAACACATCTATCACCCCCTCCCCCCAGTACTTGCCACTTTTTGTCAATTTGACACTTCTAATTGCAGATTTTGATCAATTAAACACCTTTACGTGTCATATGATAATTCTCTAATGTGATGACATGGGTTTAAAAATTATATTTTAGGTAAGTTCAGGTGTTAAAATGGCAAAAGCGTAAGTTCATGTGCCAAAGTGAAAGAAACTGGCAAGTTCATAGGGTTGTGTATGCATTATGCCATATATATATATATCGACGGTGGCGAGAAAGCTGGCTAGAGGAGTGGAAGAAATTAATTTCTACATATTTAATTAAAAAAAAACCTTAAGCTGGTCGGAGTACAGGCTAGCGAGGAACTGGTGGCATCAGACAGGTGGGAGACAGGAGGTGGGAGGGAGTGATTTTTTATTTTTTTATTTTTTTATTTTTAAATTTAAAACAAGTGAGGAAGGGGACAATTTTATCCTAAAATTAGTGGCGGACTAATCCGTCACTAATCCATCGTTGATTTTTAAGGTTTTCAAGCCTAAATTATGTTTAACAATGGAACTCGAATCTGTCACTAATTAATGATATAATAATTATCGCTAATCAGTTCTTACATAGATGGCGCCAAGCTCCCACCTCTTTTTGGTAATTGTTCATCTTGTATATCGTTAACTATATGCTTTTGTCCAGTTACTTAAAGTCGTCGCTAATTAGTGACGAATTGGATCTATTATTAATCCAATTATATTTTTAATTTGGTTCGGTTCGACCAATTTGAGCCTTGTAGGACTTTTAAAAATTTTGGACATATTGGACTTTTATAATTTTTCACTAATTTAATAATACTTATAAGATTTATTGTTGTTATATTTTGTACTTAATTTACTTATTATTTTTTTAAAAAAATCAACCAACCAGATTATTCAAACCAAATTAAATAACTTCACTTTGAACATTTTTAGTCTTAAGTTATTTGTTTAAGAGTTCTAAGTATTTAAAAACTAATATTATTGGTCTAATTTAAAATATTAGTACTAAACCAGTCAAATCGAACCATGAATACTTATATTAATTAATAATATTTGAGGAATTAGTTTAATTCAATTTAATTATATTTTAACAATCAAAACCAAACCACTATATATATATATATATATATATATATATTGATTTTAAAAATTAAAACTGAAATAAATTAATTTACAACTGAAATCAAACCAAACTAGTCGGTTCAGTTTGATTTTTTGATTTCCAGTTATTTTTACTCACCCCTACCACTGAGTGCCAACAAGATAATATCTTTCCTCAAGATTAATTCATTGAGAAACTTAGTGATTTGAATAATTTTAATTGCATGTCTTAAGAAAATCCTTACTCAAACACTTATAATCCAGGATGGAGGAATCATTTAAACTTCTCGTGGGAAAACCGAAGGGGAAACTCCAACTTCAATTAAGGATTTAAGGTAGTCCCATTTGATTTTTAAGAAAGAAACATGCCTCTACAACACAAGCCTAAATCAAATATTGAAGCAATTTTAGAGAGCTTTATTCAAGTGAAAAATAAGAAGTCTGACCAACAAAAGAAAGTAATTTAACATCTTACTTTAATTATAGATCGACCAGTAATCCACAATAAGATATTAGGGAATCAAATTACTTCACAAGCCAGTCCCTCAAACTCTCAATAAATGGGTAAACTCCCAAGTAAATCTAAAAACCTAAGAGAATATTTAAAGGTGATAATACTAAAAAGTGGAAAGCAATTATTTGAGTCGAAAGCTAAAATCCAACCTATAGATGTGGAGCATGATGATGCAAGTAATAAAGTAAAGGATAGTGAAGACAAGAATGAATTAGCTAAAGAGCGAGCCTATAGAGACTAAACCATCTTCTTTACCTTTCCCATAAATGTTTAGCAATACAATTTTGAGTAAGCAATATAAGAGGTTCTAAGAAGTGTTCAAGCAACTTAAGATCATCATTCCCTTTTTGCAAGCTATCACATAAATCCCTAGGCATGTGAGATTTTTAAAAAAGATCATATCTAAGAAGAGCAAGTAGGAAGAGTTCAAGACTATTACAATGGATGAAGAGTGTAGTGCCATTATCTAAATTTACTTCCTTTGAATCTTAAAAATCTGTAGAGTATTTCAACACCTTGTGTCATTGATAAAATTGAAGGAATAAGATTTAAAGCAACAAAATCAAGCAAAATTTTAAAATTTTGATTACATGTAATTCTTACATCAACACTAGAATCTTATCCAGCTAAACATCACATCACAATCAAACATATATAGCCAAAACATACATAATGAACAACATTTCAAATCAACAACTAAGTTATATCATCAAGTCACAAAGTCTACCAACTAAGAGTTTAGTAACACTTATAAAACTCCTAAGTATGTAGCACACTCGACAAACTTTGGTTATTGTGATCTACAAGCTCCAAGCTCCCCAAATGTGAAGCCTCTATCTTGAAACACACATGTTGCACAATGAAGATCTTCAAGGGTAATGGAGTACTACCCACAAGCCTCTCTTCTTTGACTAAAGAAACTTGTTAGAACTCCTCCAAACTTGAATGTATGTGGGACTCGGTGACAAGCTCCAATGGATATCAATAAGGGATATGGATTTGTACAACTCTTGAATAACAATGACCTTTATCTTAAAAGTTCACAATACTTGTGAAAATTTCTATTCTCTATACTAAAAAGAAGAAGGAAGAAGATGATATCAACTCTTTTTTCTATTTTGTAAGAATATTATAAATGTCTCTCAAATGTGCATTAATGTATTAGTTTATGTTCTCTGCACAACCCACTAACTTAAACATATCCATTTTGATAATAGCTCGAGTGTCTTACACTTAAGGTACATGCATGTATTAGCTTGAGTGTCTCATACTCAAGCTACATACATATGATAGTTTGAGTGTCTCACACTCAAACTATATGCATCGATAGCTTTATACTATAACTGAGATTAGTTTGGTTACAAGGATAACCTTAGCCTCTGACTTCATTAACCCTTAATGAGTTGGGCTAAGTTTATGGTCTTGTTTAACACTTAAATAAGGCTCACACCAAACTAAATAAGACAACTCATGGGCCCTTTTAAACTCTTTAAATGAAGCCCAACTTTAATCCACTATTAATAATACATATGGTCCATCTCATGGCCCATATCTATACTACCGTTTGGAGGCAAATACTAATTTAGTCCTTGAACTTAATATCACATATTAAATCAAGTCCAAATTAATATTTATTTAATTACAATTAATCCTAACCTTTGAATTTAGATTTCGGGATATACTAGATTCTCGCACATACACAAATCCAATTTGATTAATTTAATTAATTAATTAAATCTTTAATTAGTTATTAAATTAATAATTATTTTCATCGGTGCCACTCTTATGTGTATGAGTTACTAGGTTCAAGTCCAATTGGCAATCGAAAATAATATTAACACTTAATGTTATGAAAATACCTTTCCATACTAAATATGAAAATCCCAATTAATTACATCTAGTTCTAATAAGTTGTGAGTGACCCTAGTATAGATATCATGACTACCCAATTAGAAATGAATACTATTCGAAGATCCATAAGAAACGTAGAACATAATTACCATACACTAAATGTCCCTTTATTATAAGATCCCGATATCAGCTAGAGTCACGGTTTAGTCAAACTTTAATTGCTTCAATCATATGACCTCATCTTCAGTTCAATTCTCAGTAAAACATGACTACTACTAGAAACTCTTTTTTAGCACAAAACTCTTTTTGGGTAAGTCAAGCTTAATCTAGCCAGGTACTTATTCATCAATAATAACTTAGATAGTATGAGATCTTATCCTGGTTCACTCCAGGTAATGAATTCCATCTTGGCCGATCACTCATCTCTATAAATAACCAACTAGAGCCACCTTATGCCATATACAAATACATGGCTAGCACAGGTATATAAGCGATAACAAACTCTAACCAACCATATGTGGATGACTATATCACCTCAGGTTAAAGGACCATATGTACCATTATATCCAAGATTGTTATTATTGACAAAAGTGAATTTCAATGCAATCATAAATCTTACGTCATAATTCGATCCACCCATCATATGAGTATCCACATGTCTATTTTGATATCTCATATCAAGTAGTATGAGACTCACTACATTCCACTATCGATATCATATACCGATCAAAGAAAATAGATAGAGATGATTGTTTAGAGATTAATACTACCCTTATATCAATCCAACGATGACTATGAACATTTATAGTATATGTACTAATGAGTTTGTCACTCATATTATCAACTCTTGATAATAAACTCATTTAACATAATACTAAAGGGTAAATATTCAAATAAACTTAACACTTAATTTAAATGAATATCATTTTATTACGATAGGGATAAAGGGTACAATGTCTATATATAAGAATGGCCCTGGGGCACATCTACACTAAAAATCTCCTACTTGCACTATCACCATTCACTACAATATCTAAGACACATCTTCTCAAGATGATGGTCTAATTGCAGCTTGGTGAGCACCTTAGTTAGTGGATCAGCCACATTATCGGCTGAAGCTATCTTCTGTACAAGTATATCGCCCTTTCTAATAAGTTATATGATAATATGATAGCACCTTTCCATGTGTTTAGATTTCTAGTGAGACCTCAGTTTTTTTGCTAAAGTGATGGTTCCATTGTTGTCACAGAAGAGAGAGACTGCTGACTCAATGGAAGGAATAACTCTTAGTTCGGATATGAACTTCTAAATCTAAACAGCTTTCTTAGTAGCATCTGATGCGGCTATGTACTCAGCCTCTATAGTGGAATCAGTAGTGATACTTTGCTTGGAACTCTTCCAGCTTACTACACCTCCATTACAGATGAAGACAAACCCAGAGATAGACTTTTTATCATCCACATCTGACTGAAAGTGAAAATTTGCAAAACCTGTAAGCTGTATATTACCTCCTCTATAAGTCAAGACTAAATCCTTAGTCCTTTTTAAGTACTTAAGGATAGCCTTAACTGCCACTCAATGCTCCAAGCCTAGGTTGGATTGAAACCTGCTAGTCACACTAACAGCATAGGTAATGTCTAACCTAGTACACAACATAGCATATATTAGGCTTCTTATAGCCGAAGCATAAGGAACTTTAACCATCTTCGCCATACCCTCGGGTGTCTTGGATGACATCTCATTGGATAGGTGGACACTGTGCCTAAATGGTAATAATCCTCTCTTAGAATCAAGCATGTTGAGCCTTTTCAACACTTTTTCTAAGTAAAGACTTTGAGATAAACCTATCATTCTCTTCAATTTATCTCTATAGATATAAATCCTAAAAATATAGGTAGCCTCTACTAAGTCTTTCATCGAGAAGGTGTTAGACAACCATACTTTCACTGAGGTCATCATACTGACATTATTACCAATAAGAAGAATATCATCGATATACAAGACTAGGAAAGCGAGTTGGCTCCCACTAACCTTCTTATAAACACATGGCTTATCCTCGTTCTTAATGAAATTATAAGAACAGATAGTCTCATCAAAATGATGATTCCAACTCCTTAAAGTTTGCTGTAGACTATATATCTATATATTAAGCTTGCACACTATTAAGCTTTCCTCGGATTCGAAACCCTTTGGTTACTTCATAAAAATGTCTTCCTCAACATAACCGTTAAAGAAGGCGGTCTTAACATCTATTTGCCAAAACTTATAATTATAGTGTACGACAATAGCAAGAAGGATCTGAATGGATTTAAGTATGGCTACTGGTGAGAAGGTCTTCTCATAGTCAACCCCTCACCTTTTGTGAAACCCTTTCGCTACAAGCCTAGCTTTATAGGTCTCTACCTTCCCATCTGTACCTCTTGAAGATTCATTTACACCTAATAGGTACAATACCCTCAGGAGGATCAATAAGTGTCAAGACTTAGTTTGCATACATGGAATCCATTTCAGTTCTCATTGCCTCAAGCCATCTTAAAGAATCTTTATCATATAAAGTTTCTTCATATGTAGTAGGATCATCAACATAAAAGCTTTCTTCATGAACATGCAACTCTTGCATATCATATAGAAAACCGTATCTCTCCGGAGGACAAGATACCCTACGAGATCTTCTAGGAGTCGGTGTAATGATATTCTCAATTGGAATAGGCTCTTCGGGTAGAACAATATCCATTTGATCAATTTGTTGGGCTTCCTTAGATGACTCCTCATCTAATATTATCTTCCTTCCTTTGCCACCTTCATTAAGAAACTCTTTCTCAAGAAATATGGTATCTCTACTTACAACAACTACTTATTCAGTAGGAAGATAAAAGAAATATCCTAAACAGTCTGTAGGATATCCAACAAACCTTCCTTTGATTGACTTCACATCCAATTGATCTAATTTTAACTTTTTGATAAAAGTCGGGCACCTTCAAATCTTAACATATTTAAGACTTGGTGCCTTACCATGCCATATCTCATATGTTGTGGTAGAAATGGACTTGGATATAACATAATTGAGGATATAGGAGGCCTTTTGGAGTGCGAAACCCCAAAGTGATATGGGAAGATCGGTGTAGCTCATTATGGAACATACTATATCCAATAAAGTATGATTTTACTTCTCGAATACACCATTCAATTGTGGTGTTCCAAGCGGTGTGAGTTATGATACAATGCCATGTTCTTTAAGGAACTCAATGAATTCAGTACTTAAGTACTTAGCTCCTCGATCTGATCTTAGAGTTTTAATACTTTTCCCAGTTTTATTCTCTACTTGGGCCTTGAACTCTTTGAACTTTTCAAAGGATTCACTTTTGTTCTTCATAAGAAATAAATAATCATACCTTGATAGATCATCTATAAAGGCAATAAAGTAGTAGAAACCACCTCTAGCCATTTCACTAAATGGTCCACATACATCACTATGTGTGATCTCCAAAATATCATTGGCTCTTGCCATTTGTCCAATAAATGGTGATCTAGTCATTTTGCCTTGAAGACAAGCCCCACAAATTGAATCAAATGCAGATTCAAGATTACTCAAGATTCCTATCCTTTCTAACTTCATGATCCTATCTTGTGTAATATGACATAATCTCAAATGCCATAGATATTTAGAGTTAGAGACATTCTCAATTAGCATTGCATTCACATCACTCATATTAGTTTGAGGTATATTGTTATTGGATATATTATCAATATAATATAAACCATGTATTAAATAACTCATGCCAATCAATTCATTTCCAAAATGAATCTTATATATATCTCTACCAAAATGGAATTTATAATCTCTACTAGTCAAACTAGAGATAGAGATAATGTTTTTATAGGAATTAGGTGCATATAATACATCTTCCAATAACAAAATATGATTATATAAATCAATCAAAGTGGATTCTATAGCCTTGGCCACAACACTTGCTCCATTCCTAAGTTTTAAGGTCACTTTATTGGATCTCAACCTTCTCTCATTTGCTAGATCCTATAAGGATGAACAAATATGAGAACTTGCACCAGTATCCAATGCATTAGATGAGCTCTTAGAATATTTAGAGGAAAATAAATTAGAGAAAGTCTCACATTCTCCTTGCTTGCCCTTTCCCTTTTTCTTAAGAGACTCAAGGTATTTAGGACAATTCCTCTTCTAATGTCCTTCACCTAGACAGTAGAAACACTTTCATTTGCCTTGCTCTTTCCTCATAATAGCTTTGCCCTTATTCTTAGTTATTCCTCATATGGGCTTGACAACACTTGTCTTGCCTTTTTTTTTCTTATTGCCTTTTTTTTAGTCCCACTAGAAGTGGCAATAAGTGCAACCTCCTTCCCTTTGCTCCCTTGAATGGCCTTTTGGATCATCACAAGTATGTTCATTAGCTCTATACGAGTGCACTCAATCTTATTCATATAAAAGTTGGTGATGGTTTGCCCGAAACATTCGGGAAGGGATTGAAGGATCAAATCCACTTGGAGGTGGAAGTCTATTGTGAAATTTAGACTCTCTAGCTCCTCCATTAATCTTATCATAGAGTTCACATGGGCTCCCACTTCCTCTCATTTCCTTCATCTTTACACAAAACAACCGCTTTGATATCTCATATCTAGCGGTCCTATTATACTTACCAAACAACTCTTGTAGGTGTAGTAAGATTTCTCTTGCGCTTGTATACTTCTCATATTACCGATGGATATCGGTGCTTATGAAAACCCACATTATGCAACATGCTTGCATATTATCATCCTTCCATTTTTTAAGAGTGTCGTGCTCCTCTTAGAAAGCATTTTAGGGAGGTTCTATTCTAATATATATAGTATTTTCTAAGAAGCTAAAACAACTTTCAGATTCCTTAGCCAATCAATAAAATTTGGGCCCGTGAGCCTATTATTGTCGAGTATGATGGAAAGTGGGTTTGATGGTCTCATGTTATCAATTTCTGCAAAAGGTAACAAGATTAATTAGTTACTTTTCATTGTATTCACCATTAGATTTGGTCTTAAATCATAATGGCCTCCCACTAACATGGCGAATCCTATACTTTCAAGTAGGAAATAGAAATTCCTTATTGGATGGATTTCTAGTGGGTAATTGAGTTCTTAATGGGCCACTAATATCTCTCAGGTACACATTACCATTCTTGGAATAATAGTTCTCATTAAGTGGACAACTTTTGTCCATCACATCTCATATGAGGTTCCATTAATCTGGCTCCTAATGTTACGAGCCTCAGGTACACCTAATTATCATTCTTGGCCTTTGGCATTAGTTAGATCCATACCATTGGATTAGTGAAATGTATGGATTTGAACACTATAAACCTTAGATACTCTTATTTGCCATTCCTGGCCTATAGTGTATCCATACACCCACAACATCTCATGCTTGAAAATAACACTACATGAATCTTTTGGGCCTTATGTACACCCCTATGTATCCATAGCCAATATACACAAGTTCAAAACTATGCAAGTCATTGCTCCAATGGAGAGCCTAGACCTAAATTTGATTGAAAGATTTTTGGATCTTTAATTAAGGTCTCACTTTGCACATTAACCGATTTACAACATATATATCTCATATATACATTGCATGTCATCCATCCACAATATACATATCTCATACATACATTGTATGGTATCCATCATCCATCTATATACATATCATATACATATATAGCATGCCACAATATACATATCATAAACATATATAGCATGCCACAATATACATATCACATATATACATTGCATGAAAAATGGATGCACAACTCTTATGATTTTTACATTCAATCCTTGGCATACCAAAGCAAATAATTTTACAACCTAAAACTATGTAATTAGCATTTAATTACATAAGAAGAATAATAAAATTAATTATTATTATAAATAATAGGATGTAAACTAAGTCCATGATCATTCCTTGCATGTATGACAAGCAAATATTTAATAAAATACAACTCTTGTACATTATAATTTATTTACAAAATAAAAAAAATTAAAGTAAACAGTTCTGTGAATAGTACACATGTACAGTAATGTGAACAATATGTATGAATAGTGCCATGAATAGTACATAGCATTTTTTTTTAAAACATCTTTAGTCACAACTCTTACAACTAACAGCAAGTATAATTACAAAACTTGCAATTATCATGATTTTTCTTTAGGCTCTGATACCACTCGAAGGGACAAGATTCAAAGTAATCAAAATCATATAGAATTTTAAAATTTTAATTACATGTAACTCTTGCATCAACACTAGAATCTTATCTAGCCCAATATCACATCATAAGCAAACATACATAGCCAAAACATGTATGATGGACAACATTTCAAATTAATAACCACGTCATATCATCAAGTCACAAAGTCTACCAACTAAGAGTTTAATAACACTTACAAAACTCCTAAGTGTGTATCATGCTCGACAAGCTTTGGTTGTTGTGGTCCACAAGCTCTAAGCTCCCCAAATGTGAAACTTCTAGCTTGAAACACATAAGTTGTACAAGCAAGATCTTCAAGGGTGATGGAGTACTACCTATAAGCTTCTCTTCTTTGACCCAAGATACTTGTTAGAACTCCTCCAAGCTTGAATGTGTATGGGACTAGGTGACAAGCTCCAATGGATATCAATGGTAGATGTAGACTTGTACAACTCTTGTACAACAATGGCTTTTATCTTAAGAGTTAACAACATTTGTGAAAATTCTATTCTTGACACTAAGAAGAAGAAGGAAGAAGATGATATTAACCTTTTTTCTCTTTGATAAGAATATTATAAATATCTCTCAAATGTGCATTAGTGTATTAGTGTATGTTCTCTACACAACCCACTAACTTAAACATATCCATTTTGATAATAGCTTAAGTGTCTCACACTTAAGCTACATGCATGTATTAGCTTGAATGTCTCACACTCAAGCTACATGCATATGATAGTTTGAGTGTCTCACACTCTAACTATATGCATCGATAGCTTTATGCCATAAGTGGGATTAGTTTGGTTACAAGGATAACTTTAGCCTTTAACTCCATTAACCCTTAATGAGTTAGGCTAAGGTTATGGGCTTGTTTAACACTTAAACAAGGCCAACACCAAACTAAATAAGATGACTCATGGGCCTTTTTAAACTCTTTAAATAAAGCCCAGCTTTAATCTACTATTAATAATATATATGATCCAACTAATGGCCCATATCCATACTACTATTTGGAGGCAAATATTAATTTAGTGCTTGAGCTTAATATCACATATTAAATCAAGTCCAAATTAATATTTATTTAATTATAATTAGTCTCAAACTTTGAATTTAGATTTCGGGATATGCTAGATCCCCGCACATGCGCAAATCCAATTCAATTAATTTAATTAATTAATTAAACTCTTTAATTAATAATTATCTTCATTGGTGCAACTCTTATATGTGTGTTACTAGGTTCAAGTCTAATTGGCAATGGAAAATAATATTAACACTTAATATTATGGAAACACCTTTTCACACTAAATGTGAAAATCTCAATTAATCATATTTAGTTCCCATAAGTCGTAAGAGACCCCTAGCATAGATATCACAACTACCTAATTAGAAATGAATGCTAAAAAAAAAAAGAACCATATAATATAATTACCGTGCACTAAATGTCCCTTCATTACAAGATCCCGATATTGGCTAAAGTTACGGTTTAGTCAAAATCTAATTACTTTATATGACCTCATCTTCAGTTTAATTCTCGATAAAACATGATTACTACTAAAAACTCTTTTCTAGTACCGAAACTCTTTTCGGGTAAGTCAAGTTTGGCCTAGCCAGGTACTTATTCATCAAGAATAACTTAGATAGCATAGGATCTTATCCCGGTTCACTCTAAGTAATGAATTCTATCTTGGCCAATCACTCATCCCTACATATAACCAACTAGAGCCACCACACGCTATATACCTATACATGGCTAGCACAGGTATATAAGCGGTAATAAACTCTAACCAACCATATGTGGATAACTGTGTTGCTTTAGGTCAAAGGACCATATGTACCATTATGTCTAAGATTGTGATTATAGACAAAAGTGAATTTTCATACAATCACAAATCTTACGTCACAGTTCGAGCTACCCATCACATGAGTATCCACATGTATATTTTGATATCTCATATCAAGTAGCATGAGACTCACTACCTCCTACTTTCAATAATACATACCGATCAAAGAAAATAGATAGAGGTGATTGTCTAAGGATTAATACTACCCTTATATCAATCCAATGAATATGAATGTTTAACGTATATTAACTAAATGAGTTTGTCACTCATATTATCAACTATTAATAACAAAATCATTTAACATAATACTAAAGGGTAAATATTCAAATAAACTTAATGCTTAATTTAAAAGAATATCATTTTATTGTCATGGGAATAAAAGGCATAATGTTTACATACAAGAATGGCCCTAGGGCATATCTATACTAACAAAAATATTGATTGAAAAGGCTTTATGTGATCTTGTGATGCGAATCAGATGGCCTTATAGTTTTTAGAGCGTTTCGATGCGTAACGTGGCTTCAAATAGCTATAATTTTTGACACCGGTAGAGTTATGGGGTTCATAATATATCAAAATAAAGTTGATTCAAAGATCTATATTTTTTATTAGATTTACTTATAACGGCCCAATTTTAGGCCTAAATTCCATTATTTAAGACTTCGTTTTGGGCCTTGAAGTTTATGTTCATTTTTTCCATTATTTTCTTCTAGGGTTTCCATGAATGCTATTTATTTTGTTTTGTTCTTTTGGAAAAGACAGTTTTGGTGATTAATAAAATTTCTTTATTTTCCCAATTTTTGATATTCCTTTGTGAATCAATGAAATTGATTCCTAATTCGTAGTTTTCTTAGGATTCAACAGGTTTTGGAAGATTACCCACTGGTAATTTTAAATGATTCAATAATTTATTTTATTTATTCTTATTTATTGTACCTTCCGCTACGTCATCTTATAGCTAGTGTTAGTCTGATGTCTCTTTTGTTCTATAAAAAATCACATATTGAAAATCCCAAGCTTACCACCATCTTACTCAAACTTATGGATAGGTCAATCAAATATCATATAAGGATATTAGAAGACGTGCTTGTTAAAGTTGGATAGTTTTACATACTGAAAGATTTCATAATCCTTAATATAGAAAAAGACTTTTAAATTTCAATCATCATAAGATGTCCCTTCCTAGCCATAATAGAAGAAATTATAGACATTAAAGAGGAAATATATTATTGGAAATTAGAGATGACAAGGTGGAATTTAATGTTTTCAAGATGGCAAAGTAGCCCTCAATGGTAAATTCTTATTTTCAAGTAAATGTTTTCTTGAGGATTGCATTTGAGAAATTTTCAAGTAATAATACCTGAAAGATCTGCTTGAGGCATACTTAGTCCATAATGTTAAGGTAAAAAAGGAAAATTAAGAAATGGTTGCTTATATTTATCTCCTAAATGCATATCTCGAGCCTTTTCTAAGTAAATCACTAATGTATTAGGCTTTAACTAATGACACTAGTCATGTGTATTTCTTAAGGGAAAAAGACTAACAAAAAGATAAAGTCAAACAACTTCCTGTTAACTTGAGGTATGCTTTTCTTGAACCTAATTCTACCTATCTAAGTATAGTTAATACTGAATTGAATGATGAATAATTAGATAAGGTGCTTAGAAGAGTTAGAGCCTATAGAAAAATTATAGGTTATACCATTAAAACTTGAAGGAGATTAATCCCACTTTTTGCATGCGTAGAAACATCAAAGAAGATCAAATTTTAACATAAAAAAAGTGATTAGAAAAGTGGTGATGGAACTACTAGAGTAAAGATTATCTATCATATTTTAGATAGTAAATGGGTTAATCCCACATATATAGTCTCTTAAAAAGATAAGGTGACAGTCATAAAGAATGAGAATAATGAACTAATACCTACTAAAACTGTTATAGGATAGATAATATGTATAAAATATAAGAAGCTTAATAAAGTAACTAGAAAGGATCATTTTCATTTATCTTTTATTGACCAATTTATAGAAAGATTAGCTCAACATTCATTTTTTTACTATATAGACGGGTATTTAGGATTCTTTTAAATCCCAATTCACTTAAAAGACTAAGAAAAAACAACTTTAATTTATTCCTGATAAAAGGGTTCCCAAGAGCTTTACTTAGAATTAAGTGAATTGGGTGAGTTGTAAACATAGGATTGGTTGATATGTAAAATAAGAACATTAGAATGGGGCCAAGAGGTGTTCCTAGTATGCCCACTCTGATGATTAAGTCAAAATTGATGTTATAGAAGAATAGATAATGATTGGCTTAGATTAGGACTTACTTTTTTGAGTTGGAGTGGGACTCTATTTAAAGAGTGAAGGAACTACCACTTGTGGAGAGATTTTAGTATAATGGAGAAGTGCTTAAGTGCTGGAGAGATTTTAAAAGATTTGGTTGGTTATGGGAGATGTGAATAACATAGGCACTGCTAATGGTGTAGTGGACCAAATTTTCAGGAACTAACTTGCTAAAAGTGGTCATGCCTCCAGGTCATGACTTGCTAGAAGTGGCCAAGCCCTTAGGTTATGATTTACTGAAGCTAAAAGATCTTTACAGATGTGGACATTGATTAGGATATTGACCCCTAGTCTTAATAAGAAAAATGTTGACCATGTCATCAATTCTTATAAACTTATGCCTATAGGAGAACATCATTCCAGTCTTGTAATTTGGTAACCTTTTCAAAGTTATATGATGGCTATATTTTTAAATTTTATAGAGAAAATTATGGAAGCGTTTATAGATAATTTTTCTTTTTATGGTTCCTCTTTTGATTATTATTTATTAATCTTTCTAAAATTTTGTAAAGATGTGAAAAAACTAACTTAGTTCTAAATTAGGAAAAGTACCATTTTATAGTTACTAAAGGAGTGGTTCTTGGTCACTTTGTGTATAAAAAGGGCACTGAGGTAAACAAGGAAAAAATAAAAGTGATAAAAAAAAATACCATTACCCAATTTTGTGAGAGCATTCTTAGCTTTCTTGCTCATGCGGGATTTTAGGGATACTTTATTGAACACTTCTTTGAGATTACTAAATCCCCTTACTAATCTTCTCTCTAAAGATGTTTTATTTATCTTTAATTAAAATTGTCTTGATGCTTTTATAGACTTAAGGAGCCATTAATCTCCGTACCATTTTTGCAACCTCATAGTTGGAGTCTAACCATTAATATTATGTGTGACGCAAGCAACTGTGTGCTAGGGACTAAGTTGGGGCAAATGAGAGACAAATAAGCCAATGCAATTTATTATGCTAACTATATACTCTTGATGAAGCTAAAGTCAATTACACTACAATGGAAAAGGAACTTTGAGCTTTGGTGTTTGGAATAGATAAGTTTTAGTCTTATTTAATAGGAAGCAAGGTGATTATAATCATTGATTATTCCACCTTCAAGTACCTCTTGACCAAACAAGATGTAAAACATCGGCTTATAAAGTGGGTTCTCCTCCTAAAAGAGTTTGACATCAAGATCAAAGATTGAAAATGAGTTAAGAATATAGTTGCTAATCACTTGTTAATGCTAGAACAACCTAAAGAGGCACATGAGCTGCCAGTTAACAATTACTTCAAAGGAGAGCACCTTCTATGAGTAAAAGACTTCACACCATGGTATGTAAACTTCGTAAATTTTCTTGCATATAGGGGTGTGCAAACCTTCTGAGTTAACCAAATTGAAAACTGAATTGACTTATTTTGGTTCAGTTTAATTTGCTGATTTCATATTTTCAAGTTTTTTTGAATCAAACCGAACCAAAATTTTAGTTCATTTCAATTTAATGTCTAAAAACTCGGTTAACTAAAATAACCGAATTTTTATTTTTTAAAATAGTATAATAATTTAATACAAAAATACTAAGATAATTAATATTTCTAAAATTTTGATTTGGTTTGGTCAGTTTGGTTTTTGATATTAGAATTTCAATTTTTTTGTTTCAGTAGGGTTCGATTTTTTGAATTGATTCAGTTTGGCTCAGCTTTTATATAGGTTGATTTGGTTGGTAAATAAAAGTCCAAAACTGACCGAATGCACACCCCTACTTGCATATGTTGCTTTACCTCCAAATCTCTCATACCAACATAGGAAGAAGTTCTTTGAGAATATTAAGAATCAATATTTGGAGGAACCATTTCTTTACAAGAGATATGGGGATGGATTAGTGCATACATATTTACCCGAAGATGAAATCAAATATGTCCTCACAAATTTCTCTTAAATATGCAGGGGACATTTAGGCTTAACAAATTAAGACCATAGCAAAGATATTATAATATGAGTTTCGCTAGCTATCCTTCTTTGAAGACACAATGAATGTAGCACCCTCAAGGTACCACATAAACATAACCATAATATAATTCCAACACGTGGCATAAAAAAAATTTCATAACTATCTTATAAATAGTTTTGTACAATGTTCACAATATACACATTAGTAGCAAACATACATGATATTTTTACATAAACCAAAATGCCATATGCAAATAAGGATAGAATTGTCCACATCGAGCTCGCCTCTAACCCACCTGAGACCACTTTCAAATGCAGACTCTAAGCTTTATCTAACTAAATTCTGAAAATTATAAATGTAAAGGGGGGTGAGTTTATTACTTAGTAAGTAATCATTAATATAATAATAACATATATTACCTTATAACACATCAAACTACAAAAGAGTCTGCTATAAGCAGATTCAAAACCTTGATTCAAAATGTTCTCATTAATTGTACACACATCCAAAAGCTATAGACTCTATCTTTATGAGTCTAGTTTTATTCCGAACTGAAATTATATAATTTGGAAGTGTATGGAATTAATTATAAATTTTTGAACACTAAAAGGTCATATAGAGCAATTAGAGTGAGCAATAAAATGTCAAGCTCTATTAGACCATTATAATGATAGATTCAACTTAAACTCAAAACATGAAAATTATAAAGGACTCTTTAAAGTTTCTTCAAAATTAAACCATGCTCCATTTGGAGTATTAAGCTCAATTTATATAAAAAATACTAAGGCTAAAATTTTCAGGTTGCACACGGCCGTGCAGAATTTACACATGGTCATGCTTGAGTCCTTAAATTTGAAACTCTGGACCTACACAGCCATGCCAAAAAGGCGCATGGGCGTGCCTGATTTGGTGATTTTTATCCCTAAATGCACATGGGCATGCACCCACCTGCATGGCCATGCTCAAAAGTGGCATGGCCATGCCAAAATCTTGAACTTAAAGCCCGCATATGCACGATCATATTTCAATACCACATGGCCAAGTCTAACAACTTGAGCGATATTTCAAAAATCATAACAAGATCTCCAAACATCAAAACAACATTTTTAGTGCCTCATATATATATACTAAATCACCATATTTCAAATAATCCCCAATCATTTCATAATATATTATCCTTTCAAAGATAAAACTCATATTTACTTAACATCAAACAAACGTATACTAAAAGTATACAAACATACACCAAGAGTATGCACAAGATATACACAATTTTACTAGATCCTTACCTCACTACATTACAATCACATTTCCCATTTCATATAACTCCAATTCAAATATCATGAACAAGCACAAATGTAAGAGCACCTGACATGTTCACCATTCGGTATCCTCATATATATATATATATATATATATATATATATATATATATATTAATAAACATATTTACATTCATTATTTCATTATCTCACATTCACATCATTTTATTTAATCTTGTCGATGGTCACAAAGTCAATCGACATCACAATTCTCATAGTCGGTGGCCACAAAGCCAATCGACTTAACATCTTTTCACACTGTCGATGGTCACAAAGCCAATCAACTTAACATCTTTTCTTATAGTCGATGGTCACAAATCCAATCGACACAATCACATTTCTTACATAGTCAATGGTCACAAAGTCCATCGACATAATCATACATCGTATCCAATAAACCAACCTCAATTTTATAATATATACCATTCACTACCAAAATTTCAATACCATCACAACAATACATCAACCTCACTTATATCCTCACATCAATTAATATTCACATATATAAATATACCATTCACATTCCACACATCATTTTCAATATACTTAATGAGTCACCACTCACCATTCCATCTCAATTCAATATTCTCATATATATATAGTATTTCTTGCCACATTAAATGGCTTGTACAATTCACATAATATATATATATATATATTATATCAATAATTACTTACACAAAGTGCTTCAATTCCTTCAAAATAAGAGTTCTCCTATTGATTAGTACCACTTTTATCCTTATCAATGCCTATACATAATTCATACATCAATACCATATAACATCCATGCCACTTGCATTCAAATGCAACTAAGTACACTACATGCTCAAGATTCAACGTGCCCCAATGTAGGTTTAACAAGTCCAAAAATCATGAATATTATACTGAAGCTAGAAATATGTGTCTACTTTCAATTCCAATTGGAATTACTCAAATAAGATAAGCATAGAATTAATTATGGATTTTTTTATCAAATCCAGCCAAAACAGAGCTGACAGTATAAGCACAAAAATGTCAAGTCATGCCAGTCAGTCTTAACAACAAAATTAACTCTGGCATAAAATACAAGAGTTGTAGGGGACTCTCTAAAATTTATAGATCATCAAATCTTCCTCAAATCAGAGCTCTAACACTCTAGATATAACAAAAACACTAGGACTGATGTATCATGAAAACAGAATCCGAAATTTAACATTTAAAACCTAACTTCAGTTAATCAAATTAAATACAAGGCTTACCAAATTGAAGCTCCAAAGGCTACTGGATCTTCTAAAGCTCCCCAAAAATGATACTAGATAAGTAGAAAATTAATCAAAATCTCACCAAAGCTAACCATAATTCCCCTTCTTCTTCTTCCTCTCAATTCTCTCCACAAAACACACTACACACACATACACATGCAATTAAATATACATATATAAACCCAACCAATCAAAAACTAATATTTTGCCCCTTAAAGTCTCCTTCCTATAATTACATATTGAAGGTATAATTATCCACCAAATAGAAAATATAATAATACTTAATAATATAACAAAATATCATCAAAATATCTAGTTAGCCTCTTAATGAAATGGGCATATTGCACAATAGTCCACAACTTCCTATTGTGATAATTAACTCCAAACTTATCTTACAATCTAGTCCCTTTCTATACTATATACCATACCCACACTTCAATATAGTCCACTATCTCATATGCATAACATGTCATACATACATCATACAAACGTATGCTAAAAGGGCAGGTGTCACAAGGAAGTTTGTGATGCATTGTGATACGTGCCTATGGACGAGAAACATAGGAAAGCACAATGAGACGACTTTGAGTGGTATTTTGGAGATTGAGCTATATGATGTTTGAGGATTGGATTTCATGAAACCATTCTCAACTTTTTACGGGAATAAGTATATATTATCTTTAAAGCTATAAGATTAAAATTTATCTTATTACTAATAAATTTTTTAACATCATCAAATAATTTATATTCTTATATATATATATATATTATATTCTTTCATATTTGAATATATATATATATATATATATATATATATAATAGACCTTAATCATATTTGAAAAATATATAAGTTATAATTAAATAATTAAATTTGGTATCAAAATTTTTTAAAACTTTTTGAACAATAAACATATAGTTATATAAAAAATAATATACCAATCATTTATTTTAAATTATAAATTGTATGACATTTTTTTGGTAATAATAATGAATATATTTGGATAAATATGAAAAATTTTATATTGGCGAATATAATTTATTATATTTCATTTACTAAATAGCTTACATGTTATTTTTATTATTTATAATTTTATCATTATTATTTTTTCATTCACATTTTTAACTGTATAAATATTTAATGAACAGTTAAAATCTACACATTTAATCATAAGTATTTTTATAATTTTTAAAATTTTATATAATTCTAATATTATGATTTATTAAAAATAAATGACCTACATTTCAATTAGATAAAAAAAAAATTAAAAAGTATATATAATTTTTAAAGTTTTTAATAAATTTAAATGAATTATTTAGTAATTTTAATGATTTAATTGTTAAAAATAAAATTATAAGGATTAAATTTAAAAATTAAAATTATAAGGACAAAACTAGATTTTTTAACCATCATTATCTCCTTCTGTCTAATAAGAGTTCAGTGTCTCAAAAAATAAAATTATAAGAGTGCAATGTGCCAAAAATTAAAAATAGAAGGGTGGTGCATATGTCAAAAAAAAAGTAGAAGGATGAAATGTCAAAAAAATTAAGAATACAAAGGTTAAAATGTGTTTTTCCGTTTCAAGATATAATAGTTATATATTTATAAATAATTCTTATAAAAATTTATATGAAATTTACATTTTTATTTCATAAACTTCTAAAATTGTATAAAAGTTATCATGATGATCTTGTGACTTTACTTAAATATAATATTTGTAAATTTTTCAAATAATCATTGCGTTTAAAAGGTAGTACTTAAAATTAATTACTTAAAATTCATTTTTCTGAATATATATATATATAGTGTGAACCACTAGTATTCAGAGTCCATTAGACTCTAACTAATGCAGTTCAACCCTATCTCTCAATAACTTTTTAATGTGGTTGTGTTTACTAGGACTTGAATTTGAGAACTTAGTTTAAGTGTGAACAACCCTTGCCAGTTGATCTCAATGATTATTTGTTAAAAAGTTATATACTTTATTGTGAGTGGCACTCTCTTTTCTCTCTCCCACCTACTGTCATGTTCGTACCTGAATAATTAAAGTTATTTTGAGTCAGGACTAAATTGTAAAGAAAATATGTTTGGAGAAAGGACTAAATTATAATAAATAAAGTTGAGGGGCTTACTGGGTATATGGCTTAAACTGCCTTAAGAGTAAAAAAAAAAAAAGATAAAATGATGATGGGCCACGTATTGGCACAAAAATGGAGGTAACAATGACTCATGCAAACG
>CATIWO010305982.1:0-10852 GCA_949673435.1 Macaranga tanarius
CCACGACAATAAAGAAGATTGATAAGATGAAGATCTTACTAGAGATATTTGAAGAATGAGAATAAAATTTGTTGTGAAATATAATGTAAATCTTGTGATGTTCATAGAGATGTAAATACTTTGAGATAGTTTTAAAGATTACCATTTACGTATTGTAATATTATCGTTAAGAGATTTTTTATTATCATTAAGTTTTTAATCATGTTTATTAATGGAGTAAATAGAAGTGAGAGTGTGACATTTTGCAAATTTATTTTAATTTTAATTTGATACGAATTTTTTGATTGGTCAGTTATTTGTAATTTTGGTATAATATACAGTATTGTCAAATTTGAAAAAAAAAAAATGCATACATAAGATGATTTTTCTTTAAGGTGACCATGTGTACATAATATTTATCATTTTTCAACAAAGTGTAAATTATTTTAAAATTATAAATAATTTATCAAATTAAAAATATTTTTCCAAATTTTTAAAACAAATATCTAATAAGTTTCAAATATTTGCAAATCAAATTCTCAATGTGCTATAAGACTTTTACACTGTCATGTAGCCTTCAACCAACTTCTTTATAAGAAAATTATCTAGTATAAGTTCTATTAGTGCAAAAATTAAGATATATATTTGTAACTTTGTTTCAATTCATTTTAGTTTCAAATTTTGATAAAAATATTATAATTTAGTCTATTATTTGCAATTTTTTTGGTCGCAATGCACAATATTATCAAAATTAAAAAAAAATTGCACATTTGACTTATAAGTTGGCTTTTTTTAAGGTTACTATAAGTAAATTATTTTATCAATTTTAACAAAATACAAATTATTCTAAAATTATAAATAATTGACTGAATTAAATATTTTTGTCAAAGTTTAAATGTCAAAAAATACAAAAAAAAAAAAAAATCAATGTTTGTAATTTTTTTTTGTACCAATAAGCTTTCATTAAATAGATATAAGAAACTTTTACCCGAAAGGGTCAGGAAGCAAATGATCCATATCTGCTCTAAAAACGCAAGGAGTTGTGTCTTTCTCAATTTCACATGTACAAAGAGAAAATATATAATTATTTGTATCTTGCTTGTTGAGAGGTATATAAAGTTAGTTATAGTTATATTTGAAAACTAAATGCAAACATATAATTATATGTGACTAGTTTTTAAAATAGTAAAGATTCTTCTTTGACTGAAATGGGAAAGTAAATAAGAGCAAATTTTTACAAGTATTAGGGTTCTTTTAGGAAGATGAATACAATATATTTTTTTTTAATAACGGATGTATAATTAGACCCTAAATATAAGATGAATTATTTAAGAGTTAAGCACACTGCTTATTATAATGACAAAGATGTCACAGATTGATAAATAGGATAGGAAAGGATTTGAATGAATTGATGGAAAAGTACAATATTTTACATGAACAAGGGGATATGAATAAAATTAAAAATCTTCAAAATTAGCCTCATATTGGCAATAGAGAAAAACTCATTGATAAAATAGAAGATAATAAGAATGCAATAAATGACTACTTTTTAAAAACAAAGAGCGAACAAAAATTGACATCCTAAAGAGAACTATATAGATATTTGGAAAAACTACCTAAAAAATATACTATAGAGTTTGATATTTTGGAGTGGTGAAAGATCCACACAATGAGGTATCTAATTTTATCTAAGGTTGCCTAAGATGTCCTTACTATTCCATCTTCAATGACTTCTAAATTAGCCTTTAGTATCAAAGGTAGGACTTTGGATAGATTTAAGAGCTCATTGACTCCTACTACAGTAGAGGTTTGAATATGTTACTAAGATTGGTTGAGAAACTCTAAAAAACCTATAAAATTGAAGAGTCAAATTAAAAATCTTGAAAGTTTTAAATTAGGTATGATACAATTATATTATTTAATTTTTTTATATAATATACGATCTAATAAGCTCAAATAAATTGTTATTTATTTTAGAAATTATTAAAGATCCGAAAATGAAGAAAAATGTCTTATCAAGAATCACTTTAGATCACTAAAATATTTTTAAATGGTATGCATGTGATGCATTTTCTTAGTTCATATTACTAATTTTTTATTTTTTAGAAAGGAGCAACTAATTAATGTTAGTTGTTTTATGTAGAAAATGTTGATATGTTCCAAATGTGGTGTTGCTATTTTCTGCTCCGTATGTAAAAATTATTATTTCTTCGTGCTTTGTAATTGTTTTATTTTACTTTCTATTGCTTATTGTATTCTACTATAACGTTAGAGCAGTGTTATATTATTTTGGAAGAATAGTGTTACATTATTTTGCTTATTATATCAAATAATAAAATAATGTTATATTATTATTCTATTGTTTGGTTTTTCTATTTAAGTAGTTTTGCAATAAAGTGGCAGCATTTATTTTTGACAGCAACATAGTAGCACTGTTAACTCTTGAATATTTTTTTCTTGTTCCTCTTTTCATTTTAAGTTCTTTCTTCTTTTTTTTTTTGGTTTATGTTGTCTATTTCTTGTTGTCTTGATTATTGATTACTGATAACTAACTGCTATATAATGGACAAATCAAAGTTTGAACAGAAGCTAGGATGATATTTAAAGAGAGATTACACCTCTTATTACATAGCTATTAACTATTATCTGTTAACTGTTCTCTATTAATATACTACTTAATTAGTTATTAAATGTCATTTGCTTAATTATTTTTTGCCTATTTTTGCTTGATTACTTGTAGCTTTTCTAGGAATCAAAAGTCGTCCTTTATGTTTTAGATTATGGTATTATTATGATTTAGAGAAAAAATAAAGCATCACTGTATTCTTAATTGGGTATGAGTGTGATTGGTTGGTATTTATTGAGAGTGCCTTTATTAGTTAGTGAGGTTCTATGCTTAGTTTTTTGTTTCTTTATTGTTGGATTAGGAATAAAGGAAACCTATAAATTATAGCATTATTGTTGAGGAGATCATTAGCCTTACTCTGCAAGATGAAAGATGCTATAGATTGTAATTTTGGAGATTTTTGTGCTACTTTTATTTTCCTGGAAAACCTAGATTGACTTTTACAAGTTTGCACTTTATTTAATTTGTAGATGAGGCTTGTATGGATCCTTTGACATTAGATTGGCAACTGCCAATAGATTGATATTTTATTGACCTTATACTAGAGCACGTGTAAAGTGGAAATAAGATTGATTACATATTCAATGGGCAAACATGGACCTTCATGGTTGAATAATTTAATAAAAACTTTGGACTTCTTTATAATAGATATATTTTAGAAAATTGGTATATAAGTTTGATGAAAGAGTGTGATGATATTAATAGTCTTCTCAGTCATAGTAGTTTTGCATGGGATGTAACTCAACAAATGGCTTTTTTATTATTAAACAAAAAATAATATTATTATTTCTAATTTTATACTTTAAATTTTGAATTCCTATTTTAAATTGTACTATATCGATTTGTTCTAAAAGAATTAAATCTTTGTAGCGAATAGTCTAAAAAAAAGAGATAGTACGATATGAAAATTTTTAAATTTGGTATGATACTAAAAATTTTATTTTTAAAATTTCTAAAATTTGGTATGATTCTTGAGATTTTAAATTCCCAAATTTTTCCAATCCTGTGCTCACCTAGCTTAGTGTTAAGTTACTGTCACAATTTTTTTTTTTTTTTTCGTATAAGGAGATAAATAAGAATGGTACTAAGGAGATAAATAAAAATGGTGTTGGGTTGAATTATAGGACAAGACTTTAGCCCACTACTTGTGTAGAGGTTTAATTGGCCATAACCATTATTTATATGTCTATTGGACCCTACAATCCACACTTTAATGACAGCAAACCTATTTTTTGATAATTAGAGACCAATTCAATATATATTTTTCATAAACTAATGTCTTAATTATTTCTTAATTAATGAAGCTCATTGATTAATAAATTTCCAACACCTATGTCATAGATATCAAAAGAAAAAGAATTTAAGTAATAAAATTGACATGAAGATTTTAAAAATAAGCATGGTAGTCATGTTTGATCATGTTCAATTGACATTTAATTAATAGCCTTAATAACAAACATGTTAGGCAATAGTTGACAATAAATACAATATTTTGATAATGAAGTATTAATTGTACACTTCAAGGTTCTTCTGTGAAAACCCTAAAAATAAAATCACGAAAACGCCTCGAGTATTGCTTAGGATCAACGGCTGATATTGAAGTTGGATCATACTGAATGGATTTATAAGCATGCTCCAACTTCTTGCTAATATCATAGTCTTGAAGAATATCTATAATACTAAAAAACATTATCACATCATAGTACTCTCCAGTCGGTTCTCCTATAAGTTGAAACTCATATTGATTTCTTCTAAAAGTTCTTTCAACTCTTGCTGGCATGTTTACTCCTAATCTAATTCTAGCCCACCTGCATTTCTCAATATGCAAAGTTCACAAATCAAAAAGAGCATCCTCAACATGCAAATAAGTGGATATTGGTACATCAATCACTATATTTATAAGTTTTTGCAAATTTGTTTTAATTTTAAAATTTGACGGTAATTTTCAAATTTGATCAATTATTTTTAATTTTGGTAAAATGTACACTATTGTTAAAATTGAAAAAAATGCATATATGGAATCTAAGGTGATTTTTCTTTAAGATGACCAAGCGTACATAATTTTATCAAATTTGGGCAAAGTGTAAATTATTTTAAAAAATATAAATAATTGATCAAATTAAAATATTTTTGTCAAAATTTTAAAACAAAATATATAAGAAATTTCAAATATATCATTAAAAAAAATTCAAATATTCGTAGATTAAATTCTGAACGTGCAATAAGGCTTTTTCCACCGTCATGTAGTCTTCAACCTACTTCTTTATAAGAAAATTATTTTGTATAAGTTATGTTAGTACAAAAGTTAGGATATACATTTGAAACTTTTTTTTTTAATTTATTTCAGTTTTAAAATTTGATAAAAAAAAATGTTAAAATATAGTTTATTATTTACAATTTTGACAAAATGTACAACATTGTCAAAATTGAAGCAAAGATGCGCACTTGACATTTGAGGTGGCCTTTTTTTAAGATCACTATAAGTGAATCATATTTATTAATTTTAACTATTATTCTGAAATTGTAAATAATTGACTAAATAAAAATATTTTTATCAAATTTTTAATGTGGAAAAAAGAAAAAGGATTCAAATGTTAGTAAATTTTTGATACCAATAAACTTTTATTAAATAGATGTAAAAAACTTTTACCTGACAGGGTCAAGAAGAAGATGATCCATATCTGCTGTAGAAACGCGAGGGGCTGCCTCATTCTCAATTTCACCTGAGCAAAGGGAACATATATAATTATGTGTAACTTGCTTGTTGATGAGAGATATATAAAGTATGTTCTACTTGAAAACTAAATGCAAAGGCATTTTATTGAAGGATGCAAAATTAACCTCCAGACACACTTCGAGTTGCCGAGGGAATTAGATCTCCACTAGGTGATACTTCTCTGAAGTGAAGGCCCACTAATAAACTATAGTCCATGATCCTTTCCTGTTCAAGAAACTCACAATCCCTATCAACTTGCCTGTAAACACCATTAATAGCAATCATGAAGAAGGAAACTAGTAATTAAAGAAAGTAAATCCATGTTTGGATTCTAGCTAATTGAGCTTTGAATAATTAAAAATGACATATATGCACCTGCAAAATTCTTGAAACCATGCTTTTTGTAATCTAAATATGAAATTTAAATCCAAGTCCTTAAGGATAGTTGTTGATTCAATCTCTGACTCGGGTTTATCCGTTGTGCGGCCTAAGGAAGATCCTTTCAAGTCGAAACGCCTATGAATGATGTATTCAGAACAGAAAAGATTTCCCATAATGATGAATCGTACCTATAATATAAGCTTACAAATGGTAATTAGCATGAAGCTCTAAATCAAATAAACTGATCTTCACTATATTATTGTTTTAGGAAATAATTAAAAAATAAAATTCTACTATAATGAAGTAGAAAATTGAAAATACCAATACTATCTAGGTAGTATATATACCTTCTTTTGTGTAGGCCCAGTTAACTTCACGCAATGAAGACCAAAAAATTTGGTTACTAGAGTGTTTTCAAAGGCTCTAACATGGTTGTAATAGGCAGCAAGCATCCTTATAAGCACCTAAATCACAAACAATTAAATACAAACAATTGAAAGTACTATATACATTTTTAAGTTTAATATATTCACAACCTCTTAAACTTGGTAAATTTTATCAATTTGTCCTTTTGATTTATAAAATAACTATTTAGACATTTTAATTTGCTAATTATATGATTTATAAATAATTTAACTAGTTTAAATATTTAAATAATTTCGTTTCAACTTATAAATATATGACCTAGATACTTCAAATGGTGTTGAAAAGTATTCATTAATTTTTTTTAGCAAATTGAAGTATTTAATAAACTTTTAAGTTGAGAAGATAAATTTATAAAGGGTGTCAAGTTTAGTGATACCAATGTAAGAAGAAGAAGAGAAATATATATTCAACTCACCTTTACTTCTGCTTTCTTCATTGTCTTTATCATATATCGATCATCATTTGTCAAGTAAAAAAAGCTACCACTTTTTCCAGGAGAGGAAAGTTCACGAAGTGCATCATTCCCGCATATAGATAACATATAGTCAGCTGGGTCCACCTTGAACAGCTTCCTTAGAGTCCTGAAAATGAACATTAATTTATACTTTATAATATATGTTTGCCCCTTTTTATTTTGTGCACATCTATCAATTTTTACTCATTAAAAGACTTGAAACCAAAAACTAACAATCAAGGCTCATGTAAATATTACTAGATATATTAATTGATATCATTTTTGGGTCCCTATCCGCAAGATTGACCTTTTACATACGTTGAGCCTTTTTTTTTTTTATAACACAATGTGAACTTAAGGTTTGAAAGTACATGGAAATTATATGTGATGTATTAATAAGTAGGAAAATGCTAGGTGATGCCTAGCATTGTCTCGCGGGGTAAAATTGCCTACGATTTTTATATAATAAATATATAAAAAATAAAAAATAAAAAAATATAATATAATATAATATATGAGTTTGTAAATTATGACATGACGGGTTCATCCAGTTCTTTTTTAGGTTTTAGATTTTGTTAATTTATTTAATTAAATAATTAAAATATATATTTTTTATTATTAAATAATTTTTATATTATACAAAAATAAATAAATAAATATATTATATTATATGAGTTTGTAAATTATAACACGACGGGTTCACTCAGTTATTTTTTAGATTTTAGATTTTATATTTTGTCAATTTATTTAATTAAATAATTAAAATATATATTTTTAATTATTATATAATTTTTTATTATTAATTAAAAAAGAGTAAAATGGTAAATTTTGGGAAAAAAAATATTTTATCTTTTCCCCAAGGACGCGCGATTGGTGTCTTTACACGAGACACCTATCGACGTCCTAATAAATATATTAATTAGAATTGACAATTTTTTTTAATTTTTACATTTGATGTTTTCGGTATTTGATAGTCATATTAGTACCAACTATTTTGAAATACGACTTGAGTGAATTTTATAAATGGAGCAAACTGTCCTAATACCTAATACCTTTTTTTCATGGGAGATGATACGTAAAGCAGCCCGCATACTATAAGAGAATTGAAGCTCACAATCACAATTATATTTGTATAGATACAAGTGGTTCTAACCTGAAAACTAGTGGACAATAATCCTTCCATTTAAATTCAGTAGATTGATGAGGTGGAGTGTACTTAGTTCCTTCTGGAGGAAATCTTGTCCATACTTTCTCTTTCGGATCAAAAGCTGAAGCCTTCAAATCAAGGGATGCAGTTGGAGCTGGTCTTCCTACAGAATGCCTGATTAATTTTTGTCACAAATTAATACTTAATCGAATGAAAAAAATTATTAAGAACAAATAATATTTGGTAGCAGTAGTTTTGCAAATAAATAATTCTTTTTCACTTATAAAATTCATATGCAATAAAAAAGAAAATGTGTTTCTTAAAATTATTTTTTTATATTATAAAAAATTAAAAGTATAATAGTTTTAAATGAATGAAGTTACGTTAAATAGTTATTGGAAGACCTTTACTGTTTTTGTGGTCTTTCTTGGATCGAATTGAAGTAGTCAGAGTCTAATGGGCTCTAAATACTGGTGGTGCACATCAAAAAAAAAAAATTGTAATTATGATATGTTTGTTCTATGTTATCCCATTTATTTTCTCTTAATTTTGTTTTAAAAAATTGTTTATGTTGCATATTTATTTATTTTTTCTACTTGTGATATTATTATTCTAGTCAATCCGATTTATTGACATTACATTGTTGTTCATATTGAAGTTTCTGGTTAAGCTTAAACTTACAACTTTTCCCTAAGGATCAAATATGGAATTTCCAAATTATTTGGTTGCATTGAAAGACAAGATTAAACATAATATTAATAATTTCAATACTGATATATCCAAAAGCTTATTAAGAAACACTACTACAAAAACAAAATATAACAACTTAAACCAATTCTAAATGCCTCTTGAAAAAATTCAAAACTACAAAATTTCCATCATTGAATCAAGAAGGGAAAAAAAAAAAGAAATGAACAAAAAGAACACAATTAAAATAGCTAGGAGAAAATGAGAGAAAAACAAAGGCTAAAAAGAAACACATAACTAAAAATTACCTTATTCCTAGTTGTAGATTGAGCATGAGTTCATAATTCTTATGCCCTTTGCAGATGGTTTCTCCTTGTCCCTTGACAACTTTTGGCACTTTCATCGGAAGACATCTTGGAATCCCATTTTCAACATTTAGACCTAACAAATCAGCTTCCAAAGGTGATCTTCCATTACCACTATCATGATCATCTCCATTTTCCCACATATGCATCTTATCAAATGCCCTCTCTACCCCAACACTTACCCTTCCATCAACAGACATCCTCCTAGGCCTCTCAATGCCTGGACCTTTGGACGAGTTCCATACAGCAAGCCTCTTCTGGGATGGCAAGATTGTAACCTTCTCACTAGGACAAATATGGCACTCGCTTAAATCATACCTATACACATCCTGAGGATCCCATTCAAAAGTCCCTTCTGGGGATGATCCTGAAGGGTAATAAGTGCCATTTTGTTCACTAGGATCTTTGCTCCAATTTCCCACATAGAAACTCCCATCAGGCCATTTAAATGTTCCATTCCCTTTAGGAACACAATCTTCCCAATTGCCATCGTACCTGTTCCCATTGCTCCACACAAATGTCCCCTTTCCACATATCAATCCATTTTTCCATTCCCCTATATAATGGTTACTGTTTGTCCATTGATACCTTCCATATCCTTCTTGCAATCCGCGGCGCCATTCACCATCATACAAATCGCCATTGGCGAAACTCTTGATCCCATGACCATGTTTCAAGTTCATAACCCAATGTCCTTTATATGTATCACCACTTGGTCCTGTATATACACCGGTCCCATCCATATATCCACTCTTGAATTCTCCTTCATAAGTAGCACCAGATGGCCAGCTAAACTTTCCCCTTCCCATAGTTTTTCCTCGGTTCCATTCTCCTACGTACATGCAACCATCTGTCCACAGATACTTCCCTTGTCCACAAGGGAAATTATCATACCATTGGCCTGTATAATAATCTCCATTGGGCAAGATTCTCTCTGCATGGTAAGGTTCTAAATGAACACTCCCACTGTTGTCATTATCATCTTCATTATTTTCATCATCTCCATGGGCCACAGAGACCGTGCCAAAAATGCTATTCGCTCGTTTTTTAGCTGCCTGAGTCTTCCTTAATGTGGCTTCCCATGCCTTTATAACTCCGCTTTGTTCTTTGCTCATCTTCTTTTTCTTTCACCGATGATTAAGGCGATGCCCCCTTAATATTTCTTGATCATTGTTCTTCTCATTCCCATTCTATTTTCTGGATACATCATACATTCATCTGATGATAGTATTGCAATCACATATGAACTTGGATTTTGCAAGTTATTGTTTCAAGATCTATCATGAACAAATAAAAAATATCAATGTTAGTCTCAAATCAAGATGTTTCTTTGTTTGTTAATGTGTAGGGAGCGAAAAGAGCGATTGATGCAACGAATGCCTTTTTCTTCTCCTACCAAAACAAATGAATATGTTTAGAGGTCAAAATTTTTGTTCAGTTATTTGAAGTATTTTTAATATATTTTCATTGTGCCTACACATTATTTTTACACAAATATTGATGCAAATGAGACATTTGGCTTGAGGCCAGTGGACAATCTATATATATACATGCATAAGAGATTTCTACTGTTTTCTACATCTAAATTTAATCTACAATGTTACATACAAGAACACCATTTCCAACTTTAATTATTTTCTAAAAAAGACAAGGTTTTGCTCATGGCTGAGCAAAGGATGGAGAAAAAATCGAATTGAGTCAAAAATCCTAACTGATAGACCAAAAAACCGTACCGCGAATCGACTAATTTATATCCCGAACCAAATAGAATCTGACCGTTTTACTAATTTGGTACTGTACTGGAGATTTGTTAAAAATCGTACCGGAACCAAACTGAAACCGTACCAAAAACTGTACCGAACAAAAATTCAAATATAGTACCGGATATTATATGAATAAATAATATATAGATATTAATATTTATTATTGAACTTAATTTTATAGTTTTCATTATATTATCAAGTTATATATATATATTAACAAAATTAAAATTATTAATTTTATTATTATTACTATTATAAACAAATATTTAAATTACTTAAAATAAAATATTATTCACAACTAATTCAAT
>CATIWO010306045.1:0-28028 GCA_949673435.1 Macaranga tanarius
CGTGTGATGTGCATCAAACAACATAAATTCCTGCAATACCACAATTAAAACCAAAATTAAAAATAACATCTAAATCAAGCAACACAATTTTCTTACAATATCAATTCCTTGCCAATCCCCAGCAACAGTGCTAAAAAATTAATGTGTACAAAATTCACAAGCGTACAGAATGGTATCAAGTAGTAAATAAAGATATCGCCCCATAGGGATTGTGAATTGAGTACTGAAATAGTCACTATGTTTGATTATTTAGACAACAAAATAGAGTTTAGATTCTTTTAAAACTAAAATCAAAACAAACAAAAGTAAAATTCAAATTCAAACAATTATTAAAAGCTAGGGTTCTTATTCTCAATTGGACATTTCAAAGGATTAATTACTCAACTAGATTTACACTAGTTTAAATTCATTTTGAAGGGATCTTAAAAACTATAGATTTTCCTCTCAGATCAACCTATAATTAATTAGAGATTAATTAACACTAAGTTTGACGGCTCTCACCAACCTAATGCCTTTTAAGTCCAATTTTAAATACAACCTTTAATCAATATTGATTCACTTAATTGTCTCTCAACTAACTAAGTAATCAATTGGTCATTTCCTATTCCTACATAAACTATTTCTTGATTAAGCATGTAGTGTCACTTTAATTCTAAGGTGATCAGTCCTAAAATAACATTAAGCTCAACAACAACCAATGAAATAGATCTAGCAACCTAACATAATCACAATAAGCACATGGTCAATTCAGAATAAGAACTCTAAAAAGAACTTAGCTACTTATATTAAAAAGAAAAGAAAACAAATAAGAAATAAAAATCATTCTGAACATAACAATTAAATAAAACTGAGATACAAGAAAAAGCCCCTTCCAAATGATGTAAGGAAGCCTTGCTCTTCTAACTTCAAGCCAAGTATCTTCTCTACTAAGTAAAATAAAATGAAAAGGTATTCTGGAGAATAAAGAGAATAGAAAACTAAAACCAGAACTAAAACTAAAAACTTGTCCACCCTAAATGAAAAACAAATGGTTCTATTTAAAGTACCAAGTTTTCTAGTGAAAAAGGTCATTTAAACTCTTTCAAACTTTATCTAAACATAGACTTAAAAGATGAGCTTCTATCTATCCAAACTCCAGCTGAAAATCCACTTTTAATTGGCTGCCACATCATCATGCATGGGTACGCAACAATCAGACACGCCCATGCATCAAAATAACTCTGAAATATCAAAATCAGGCATGGCTGTTCACATGGGCGTGCGAATATGCATATGCTCTGTGACTGGTTCCTCTTCAATTCAGGTATGGACAAGCGCATGGTCATGCACTGGCACATGGGCATGAGCATGGCCATGTGCACTGGTGTAAAATTGACTTCCAACTTTAAGCTTCAATCTTATCCTTATCTTTAAGCCCTATCTCTATATCTTCTCAAATGCATCCTACAACCATAAACTGAATAAAAATTACTTATTTAACACAAATTACTTAAATTAAAATAAACTAACAAAACTAACTAAATTAACTAAAAACTAACTAAACAATGCAATTCTAAACTAAATATGTAATAAAATAAAGTGCTAAACATATGAATTTTTCACAATCATCAAATTCCCCCACACTTGAGCCTTTGCTTGTCCTCAAGTAAAAACAAGAGAACCACTTATTTATTCAAAGAACCAACATCATGAGTAGTTTTCAACTTGTGGAACCATCCTATTCTCCCCTTAATACAAAGTTTAAAAACTAAAAATTAAAGTAATAACTCATAACCAAGAATATAACAATTATCAAGTGAAAAGTAAACTCCCCCTTTGAATTCATGAAATAGTATAATTAATAATCAAGAAAAAGTGAAGTAGGCATGGAACACTAGCATTCAAGTAGTTTTTTTATTATTAACACGTAAAAGGTACACAATTTATTCCTTACAATTCCTTATTGTAGTATCCCCCACCTTTCCATATTACTCAATATGGACACCTCAACAAAGTCCTTTGGATACTCATTCCCTTCAAAGAGCATTGGAGTAATGTACGAGTGCATTTTACACTCCATCTCGCTTAAGAAACTTATTTATTTACTTATTTATTTTTTATTAAGTGCCTATATACATGTGAACTACACGCAATATTTAAAGTTCTATAAACACTTTTGTCAACTATCAAGCACACTATGTCAATCACTCAACGAAGGAGTAGGCATTAAGTTCATTAAAGTTTAAAAATTCTTAATCATAAGTTATTCCTCTAACTTAGCAATCCAAACCAAGCATTAAAAAGAGATTAACACACTAATGATATTAACTCTTATCATAAATAGGCTCAAAAACTCAAGTGAAAGGTCTTTTATTCATGCAACAACACACACAAATGCAAAACACAAATTAAAAATAAACATAGAAAAATAAAGGGGAAAGAAAACTCCCCCAGTCAGATGCATTCGAGGATGAAGTCTTTAGAACTATGATCTCAACAGACGGCTCTATTGATGCCTTAGTTCCTTTGCCTTGAGAGATCAATTGCTATAGCTCTTTCACTTCAGCCATTAGATTTTCCATCCTTGTGTCTCTTAGGGTTTCATAAACTTCAAACTTGATGATCACACTCATCATCATGTCACCAAGCCTTTGATCATTTTGATTCGCCATATCCTCTATTTTCTTTTCGACTCTTTCAATGCTATCTTTAAATCTCTTCCTTTTTACTGCTCTATTCTTTTTCTTTGCTTTTGCCTTACCGTCCTTCTTATCCACCCTTGCATTGGTATGAGCGACTTGAGGTTTGACATCTTCTTCCTCCTCTTCACTGACGTCATCAAAATTTTCCACCACTTTAGGTAGAGGAATATCTCCATGTCTCAAGGTGATTTGACATAGTTAATAGCATCTTCTATTGTCTGCCTCTTCTAACCTTCCAAAGTCTGTGATTACTTTAGCTCTGACCAAAAAATCTTCATCAAAGATTTGACGATCCAATGGTGTAAGAATGGTAAGATTCCTTGGTACAAAGTGTATGTCTAGGCCCATGATAATATGGTCTATAGACATCAGTTTTTTTCATCCCTGCACAACACGCCACATAGAACGAAATACAAGATATGTACTATTCACCCTACGGTAAGTAGCCATGCACCACATCAAGAATAGTTTATTAGGCATAACCTTTGTACTCTCATTCCTACCACAGATGGCATGTGCTACGAATTTGTGCATCAACAAATATGAGTAACTATCAATTAGACCACTAACCATAGTATCTCTATGACTTATTCTATCCTCCTTAGTAATTTCAGCCCAAAATCCAATCATGTTAAATTAGGGGGAGGGTAACAAATATCCCCTTTAGAGAAATTAAAAATTTCAGTCATGAGATCATAATCAAACTCATATTCTTTTCCAAAGAACCTACAAGAAAAAAATTCTCTATTCTTCATCTTTGATTTTCAAAGTGGTGTAGAATTCAATGCTCAATTTATAAAACACATCATATTTCACTATTTTCAACTTAAACCAGCCTAGCCTTTTGCACAAAAGGTTCATAAAATCATGCATTCCAATATCCTTCAGAAGTTGATCATCAAAGTATTTAGACATGCATATTTTTCTTTTGCTAAGAGAACATAATCTCTTACCTTCTTCATCTGAGAAAATAGGGAAGAAAGCATCATATTCATCTTTAAGATCTGTTAGCTTAGGTCTTATCTGCATTGGTGTGTTCCCTATTGGACCTTTTGCTATTGCTAGACATGCTATTTAAACCCATTAAGTAACACAAAAATAATTGTATAGAATGAAGGTGCAGAGAAATTAATTGAAAGTGTAGAGAATGTAGAAGTTCTGAAAATTAAAACAACCCTATGTCTATAAATAAAAGAATAATATTAGAGGTTTACAAAGACTACACAACTCATCTTCTAATCCTATGTGAAAAGACGAATTTTATTGAAAAATAAACACTCACTATCCTAATAGAAAAAGGATATGTAAATTAGACTCCTAAAAACTAACAATAATTAAAATAAAAACAAATGAAAAATAACAAAATTAAAATTCAAAAATTTTATTTTTGCTCCCCCACACTTAAGTTTTGCAATGTTCGTATAAAAAAAATTTGAAAAATTTTTGGGTATGTCAAGGTGCAGATCGCACGCCCATGCGCATGGGCATGTCTGCCTCGTGCATGGCACAGCCAGTGCTTATATGCCCATGCACATGGGTGTTCCTGTGTCACGACTGGCATAGCCAGTGCACACATGCCCATATGCATGGGTGTGCCTGCACTGGCACAAAACAATATAGTTTGACACGCCCAAGCGCATGGGCGTGTCAAACACCTCCAAATCACTTAAAATTATAAAATTGAAGTATAAAAGCATTGGGAATGAACTAAAGACACATTTAACATTAAAATTTCAACCACATTATATAATTACACTAATAACCAAACTATAAAACATACATCAACTTAAACAAAAACAAAAACAAGACAAAAATAAAGAACTTAAAACAATACATTTGACTACTCTTCCTCAAGGCCTCAATTGCCATGCCCTGGATCTTGTGGAGGATAAGGAGGTGGAAAGAAATTTTGTGCATGGAAAAAGGCCATTAAGTTGTGATTTATCATATTTATGTCTTGACGCATGCCTTATGCTAAAGAAGTTAGTTCACTAACATTTGCATCAATCACTCCAACTTGCAATTCCAAATCATCCATTCGTCTCATCACATCACGGATGTCTTCAATTTTCTCCTCTTCCCCCATTTCTTGTGGAGGTAGAGCATGAATAAGATTTAAGATGTTGGGACCCTCCCTTGTAACCATGCCCATTGCTTCCATCATTGAAAGATCAATCAATTAAGGTCCTTTGAGCTTTTGGAATAGTAAGTTCTTAACATTAAACCCCATATAACAAGCAATGTGAGTGATTAATCCACCATCCTTTATTGCCCTGGATGACTTATTAGCTACATCTTGCAATTTAAGAGCTAATGCATGACAAATATCCAATTGTATATTATTACACATACAATACAAAATAGTTAGCTCGGTTGTCATCACCACCGAATCACCATCCATCTTTGGGAATAAAGAATGAGTCATCAACCTATGAAGATATTTGGGAGCCGAAGATTGAATCTGGGACTCCTTAACTGCTCTTGCTTCATAAGAGGCCTCCCTTTGGCTGATTATCTCCCTCTAAAATTCATCCCTATCGAATTGAACCATGGCATTTTGATTTGGTGGAAAATTATATGTATTATTAAATTCAAATATACCCATAGTATATTCCTTATTTCCCAACTGAAATGATATCAACAAGGAGTTTTCGTCAAAATGAGAAGAGGATAAAAATTCACAAGTGAGTTGAACATAGGTTGGGCATTGTACCAATACACATCCTTCCCACCCCATCCTAGCAATGTACATATTCACTTCCTCAAGTAAACCTACCTCCCTCAAAGCATAAGCACTCATATATCTATTAGGAACAATTTTCCTAGAAAGCAATTGTTCATATTTCTTCTGTTTCCCCTCATACCTAAATTGAATTTGAGGAGGAAAAGGTCTTACCGTTAAGTCTTCATTAGCTCCACCCGGATTGGAAGAACTTCCTCCTCTTTCCCTCTTGGATCTTGGCTTCACTTTCTTTGTGGTATATGTCTTCTTCCTTGGCTCTCTCTCCATTAATGAAGATGAAGTTGAAGAACTTTACTTAAGAGAAATTCGATAAGAGAGAGAATTTGCTAAAGAGAAAGAATTTGTGTAGAGATTGAAGAAGTAGAAATGTGTGAGAAAAGAAGAGGGGATAGTGGTGTTTATATAGAGGAAAGTGAGGATTAAAAATAAATAAACATGGGGAATTGAAGAATTAGGAAGAGAAAAAGTAGTCAAAGTTAAGGATTTCAATGTATAGGAAATGGTGAGTGTTGGAAAATTGAAAAACCCTAGGATTTGGGAAGTGGGAAGTGTTGGTAAGATGAAATGTGTGTGGGAACTTAAAAGAATTTGAAGTTGGACATTTTTTTTACGCATTTTCTATCTTCTAGTGAATAAAGATTCGACAGTGCACATGCCCATGCACATAGGCATGTGCATGTGTTTGCCATTGTGGAATTGGCAAGCACAGCCATACGCATAGCCATATGCTTGCCTAGTCCTGTGCTCTTCTAGTGCCCCTACACATATGGCCATGTGCATGGCCAAGCCTGATTCGAACAATTTTTTCCTGATTTGGCATGGTCATGCGCATAGGCGTGCCAAACATTATAATTTCTATACGAAGCTTGCATGTATATTAAGCCACATGACTACGCATCAAGGTGTGCAACCTCTATATTTGATTAAAACATGAAAAACTCAAGGATTAAACACACATTATGTAATCTCAAGCATGAAATTCCCATACATATATATACTTACTACTCTCGTGCTCCTCCACTTCTTCTAAACTTTATCTTGGTAAAGCTTCTTCTCTTCATTCCTACAAAATGCAAAGAAATCTTAACATTCAAAACTCACAACTAGAATTAAAATGAAGAAAATAAAAGAAAAAGAAAAATAAAAGCTAGGTTGAGCTCCCAAGAAGCGCTCTTTTAGGTCTATGAGCTTAGACCATCATGCTCTTTCGAGTATTGAATCAGCCAAAAAGGCTGTTTGACAAAAGTTCTCCCATATGCCTCCATGGTAGATTTTAGTCTTTATCCATTAACCTTTAACTTGTCTCCTTGAGAGTTGTAAACTTCCACAGCTCCATAGGGGTAGACATGGCTTACTACAAATGGTCCCGACCATCTACTTTTTAGCTTCTCTGGAAACAATCTGAGTCTGGAGTTAAATAGTAACACTTTGTCTCCTTCTTAAAAGCTCTTTATCCTCACATTAGTATCATGCCATTTCTTTGTACGTTCCTTGTAAATTCTGGAGTTTTCATATGCCAACTCTCTTATCTCCTCCAATTCACTCAATTGTAAGAGTCTCTTTTCCGCGACTTTCTTGCAATCATAATTCAAAGCTTTGATTGCCCAGTAAGCCTTATGCTCAATTTCCATAGGAAGATGACATATTTTTCCTTAGACCAACCTATATGGAGACATTCCAATAGGTGTCTTATAGGCTATTTGATATGCCTATAAAGCATCATCCAACTTCCTTGCCCATTCTTTTCTCGACTTGCTCACTATTCTTTTAAGAATTCTCTTCAACACTCTATTGCTTACTTCTACTTGTCCACTTGTTTGGGCATGGTATGGAGTAGCAGTCCTGTATTTCAACCCATAATGAGCTAGCAATGTCTCCATGTTTCTGTTGTAGAAATGCATTCCTCTTCCACTTATGATAGCTCGAAGCATCCCAAACCTAGCAAAAAGCTTGGTCAAGAACTTAAAAACTACCCTTGCATCATTGACTACACAAGCTTGAGCTTCCACCTATTTGGACACATAATCTACACAGACAAGTATGTACTTGTTTCCATCTAAAATAGGAAATGGGCCCATGAAATCTATGCCCCATACATCAAATATTTCTACCTCAAGTATTCCTGATTGGAGCATTTCATCCTTTTTTGAAATGTTACCACTACTCTGACATGCATCACAACTGAGTACACACTTCCTAGCATCATCAAAGAGAGTAGGCCAATAAAAGCCTGCTTCAAGCACTTTTACAGCAGTTCGCTATGGACCAAAATGACCACCACTGACCATTATGTGACAATGCTGCAAAATTGAACTAGTTTCTTCATCTCCCACACATCTTCTTATTAAACCATCGTTGCATAGCTTCCAGAGGTAGGGATCATCCCACAGATAATACTTGGAATCATGAATGAGCTTCTTCCTCTATTGGCTATTGAATTCTTCTAGGAGCTTTCCACTCGAGATGAGATTTACTATGTCTGTGAACCATGGAGCTTTTAAACTTTAGATTGCTAACAACATCTTGTCTGGAAATAGTTCATGTGTAGGTTCTTCCTCCTCATCTCCATCTTGCTCCAACTCCAATCTTAAGAGATGATCAGCTACTACATTTTCTGATCCCTTCTTATCTTTAATTTCAATGTCGAACTCTTGCAATAGCAGCACCCATCGTATGAGCCTTAGCTTTGAGTCCTTCTTGTTCAAGAGGTACTTCAATGTTGTATGATCTATATACACAACAACTTTAGAACCAAGTAAGTAAGAATGAAATTTATCAAAAGCAACTATAGGAGCTGATATCAATGCTTCTTTTAATCTATCAAAAGCCAATTTACAATCATTAGTAAAGTCAAATGAAGCATCTTTCTCAAGTAATTTATAAAAAGGTTTAGATATTTTAAAAAAATCCTAGATAAACAGCCGATAGAATCCTGCATGGCCTAAAAAACTTCGAATTCCTTTGACATTTATTAGGTATTGAAGCTATTCAATGGTCTCCACTTTTACTTTGTCCACTTCAATACCTTGTGTTGAAATTTTGTGCCTAAGGACAATTCCTTCCACCACCATGAAGTGACACTTTTCCCAATTTAGCACCAAATTTGTCTCCTCACATCGTTTAAGAACTTACTCTATATTCTCTAGACATCCTTCAAATGAGCTTCCATAAACTGAGAAGTCATCCATGAACACATCCATAATTTGTTCCACTAAATCTGAGAATATGGCCATCATGCATCTTTAGAAGGTTGCTAGAGCATTACACAATCCAAATGGCATTCTTCTATAAGCAAATGTGCCATAGGGATATGTGAATGTTGTTTTCTTTTAATCTTCTAGACCAATTGCAATCTGATTGTAACCTAAATAACCATCTAAGAAACAGTGGATTGCATGTCCTGCTATTCTCTCCAGCATTTGATCAATAAATGGTAGTAAAAAGTGATCATTTCTAGTAGTTGAATTCAGCTTCCTGTAGTCAATGCACACTCTCCATCCAGTTACTATTCTTGTAGAGATTTGTTTACCTTCTTCATTTTTCACTACAGTCATTCCTCTTTTCTTTGGCACACACTGGATAGGACTTACCCATAAACTATATGAGATTGGGTAAATGATACCAGCATCTAGTAGTTTGACAACCTCTTTCTTCACCACCTCTTACATGTTCAAATTTAGCCTTCTTTGCCTTTCAATAGTGGGCTTGTATCCATCTTCAATTAAAATTTTGTGCATATAGTAAGATGGACTTATCCCTCTTATATCTGAAATTTGCATACCAATTACTCTTATTCTCCTCTTGAGTATCCTTACAAGTGAGTCTTCTTAGTTTGGGTGAGCTTAGAGGATACAATCATAGGTAAGGTTTTGTATTCTCCAAGAAAAGTGTACCTCAAATGTTGAGGTAGAGGTTTCAGATCTACATTTTGTGGTTTTATGCTCGATGGTGGTGTAGGTTCAGTGTTTGGTAATTAAATTTGGGAGAAATAGGTTTGGTGTTTAAGGTAATCTTCATTTTAGAGGTTCTGTACCTGCATACACTTCTCAATATGCTCCAATTCATCACACTTTTCCAACCTCCTTTGTTGGACTTCAATCACACAGTCATCCAAAACATCAATCCTAAAGCATAAATCACTTTCAGAAGAATGTCTTATACCTTGATAGACGTTGAACTTACCACTTTCCTCTCCTACTCATAGTGTCAAAGTTCTATCATAAACATCAATGATTGCTTTGACAGTGTAAAAGAAAGGCATACCAAATATTAATGGAATGTCTTCATCTTCCTCAAAGTCAAGAATGACAAATTCCACTGGAAAAATGAACTTTCTAGCCCTTACAAGCACATCTTCCACTATTCCTTCTAGTTTCTTTACTGTCCTATCTGCCAGTTGTAGATGAATATTTATTAGTCTTGCTTCTCTAAGTCCCAATTTGCTATAAATAGACAGAGGCATAAGATTAATAAAAGCACCTGAATCACATAATGAATTTTAAAATGACAAATTCCCAACAGAACATAGAATAGTAAGACTCCTTAATTGCTTCCTTTTTAAAGGAAGTTTGTTTGAGATGATTGCACTACACTCCTTTGTGAGTGTGACTATCTCAAATTCCTACAACTTCTTCTTATTGGAAATCAGCTCCTTTAAGAACTTTGCATATTTTAGCATCTGAGCTAGACATTCCACCAAAGGCATATTAATATGGAGTGTCTTGAATCTTTCTAGAAACTTTGCAAACTACTGGTCATGCTCCTTTTTCTTCAACCTTTATGGATATGGTACTGGTGGTTTATATGGTTGAATTGGTGGTGGCTTTGATTTTTCTTTGTTCTCCTCCTTCACTTCTGGCTCTTTTGGTGTCTCAGCCCTTTCAACCTCCTATTATTTCTCTTCTGCATTCTTTTTTTCTTTATACTCCACTGTTGCTTTATAGGTTTGGATCTCTGCTCTGCTTCTCAAGATAATAGCCTTTATTTGCTCTTTTGGATTCTTCTCCGTGTTGCTTGGTAATGCACCTTGATTCTTTGTTGCTAAGGAATTTGCTAGCTGCCCTATTTGCACTTCTAGATTGTGAATAGAGAAAGAATGATTTTGAATCATTTGCTTCATCCTCTTTTGAGCTTCATCTTGCTGACTCATCTTTGATGACATCACATCCATGAATTTCTCCATCTTGCTCTCCATTGAACTCCCAGAGGATAAACCTTTGTCTTTGTTAAATTAAGGTTGAGGTTGTTATGCATTCTGCCCTCCAAATCCTGGTGGTGTTTGTAGTTTCCATTGGTTATTTCCTTGATTGCCCCAAGAGAGATTTGGATGATTCCTCCAACTTGGATTGTAAGTATTACCATAGACTTGGTTTTGAGGTCCTTTGAAGTTGCCCATACAGTTGACTCCCTCTTTAGTCATCCCTTGCATCATTTGACATTCAATTGTAGGATTGCCTCCCTAACATAGTTCATATGAGGAAAACAACGTAGACATTTCATTCACATTCACCTTGTCCATCCTTTTTGTCAAAGCATCAAGCTTTGCATTCAATATGGTTAAGCTGTCCACTTCTATATATAGCTCCAGCTTTCTTTGTCGGCCTGATTTTAAAGTTGTTTATTGCTACCTCTTGCCTCACAATTAGTGTCTGATCACCCTGCACATTAGAACTCATAAAATCTTGTATAGTTCTCTGACCATTCTGAGGATTTTGAAGAACTTGTTACCTTGGTAGGTCATTCTCTAAGTCCCTTATGTCTATTTTTCTTGGTGAGTGTTTCTACATGACTGTTTGTTTCTTCTTTTCACGAATTGTCTATTCTAACTCCAAATCAAGTGGTGTCAATTCAAGTCCTTGTTTGCTTGCACTTCGTGTGATGTGCATCAAACAACACAAATTCCTGCAATACCGTAATTAAAACCAAAATTAAAAATAACATCTAAATCAAGTAACACAATTTTCTTACAATATTAATTCCTTACCAATCCCCAGCAACGGTTCCAAAACTTGATGTGTATAAAATTTGCAAATGTACAGAATCGTATCAAGTAGTAAATAAAGATATCGTCCCGCAGGGATTATGAATTGAGTACTGAAATAGTCACTATTTTTTATTGTTTAGACAATGAAATAGAGTTTAGATTCTTTTAAAACTAAAATCAAAACAAACAAAAGTAAAATTCAAATTCAAACAATTATTAAAAGCTAGGTTTTTATTCTCAATTGGACCATTTTAAAGGATTGATTACCCAACTAGGTTTACACTAGTTCAAATTCATTTTGAAGGGATCTCAAAAACTATAGATTTTCCTCTCAAATAAACTTATAATTAATTGTAGATTAATTAACACTAAGTTTGACAGCTCTCACCAGCCTAATGCCTTTTAAGTCCAATTTTAAACACAACCTTTAATCAATATTGATCCACTTAATTGTCTTTCAACTAACTAAGCAATCAATAGGTCATTGCCTATTCCTATAGAACCTATCTCTCGATTAAGCCTGCAGTGTCAATTCAATTCTAGGGTGATCAGTCCTAAAATGACATTAAGCTCAACAACAACCAATGAAATAGATCTAGCAACCTAACATAATCACAATAATCAGATGGTCAATTCAGAATAAGAACCCTAAAAAGAATTAAGCTACTCATGTTAAAAAGAAAAGAAAACAAACAAGAAATGAAAATTATTCTGAATATAATAGTTAAATAAAACTAAGATGTAAGAAAAACCCCCTTCCAAATGATGTAAAGAAGCCTTGCTTTTCTAACTTCAAGCCAAGTATCTCCTCTACTAAGCAAAATAAAATGAAAATGTATTCTGGAGAATAAAGAGAATAGAAAACTAAAACCAGAATTAAAACTAAAAACTTGTCCACCCTAAATGAAAAACAAATGGTTCTATTTAAAGGACCAAGTTTCCTAGTGAAAAAGGTCATTTAAACTCTTCCAAACTCTATCCAAACATAGGCTTAAAAAATGAGCTTCTATCTATCCAAACTCTAGCTGAAAATCCACTTTGATTGGCTACCACAACATCATGCATGGGTACGCAACAATTGGACATGCCCATGCATCAAAATAACTCTAAAATATCAAAATCAGGCATGGCCATGCGCATGGGCGTGCACTGACACATAGTCGTGCGCATGGGCATGTGCTCTGTGACTAGTTCCTCTTCAATTCAGGTATGGGCAAGCGCACGGTCATGCACCGGCATATGGGCGTGCGCATGGCCATGTGCACTAGTGCGAAACTGACTTCCAACTTTAAGCTTCAATCTTATCCTTATTTTCAAGCCCTATCTCTATCTCTTCTCAAATACATCCTACAACCACAAACTAAACAAAAATTAATTATTTAACACAAAAATATTTAAATTAAAATAAACTAACAAAACTAACTAAATTAAGTAAAAACTAACTAAACAATGTCATTTTAAACTAAATATGTAACAACATAAAGTGCTAAACACATGCATATTTCACATTCATCATATGTCAATAGGATTATCAAGAGTATTGACATTCCCCACAACAATATCATCTGTTGCAATAACTCCTCGTATAAAGTAATAGCGAACATCAATGTGTTTATTCCTCTCATAGAACATCTAGTCTTTAGTGAGGTAAATAGCACTCCATCTATCACTATACAAAGTCATAAGCTTCAAATCATCATATAGCTCACCAAATAATCTATTTAAAAAATGATCTCTTTAACAGTTTCAATAATGGTCATATACTCAGCCTCTATGGTAGACAATGCAACTAAAGTTTGTAATATTGCCTTCCAACTAATAGTATAACCACTAATGATAAACACGTAACCAGTCAACAATATTCTTTTATTAAGATCTCTGGTAAAATTTTAAATCCATATAACCCACACCCCATCTTTACATTTTCTAAAAAGCAAACACGCTCTCAAAAAGTCACGGAGGTAATGAAGGATCCATTGAATTACTTTGCAATGCTCTTTATTTAGATTAGCCATGTATCTACTAACTAAACTCACAGCATGCAATAAATCTAGATGTATGCAAACTATAACATATATAAGGGAACCAACTGCACTAAAGTAAGGGTTTCGAGATATATACTTTGTCTCCTTATCTGACTGTAAACATAATAAAACTGAAAGCCTAAAAATTAAAGCTAATGGAGTACTTACAAGTTTACAACTATGTATACTAAACCTATGCAACACTTTCTCAATGTACCCCTTCTGACTAAGATGTAATGAGTCGGCCTTCCTATCTTTCATAATTTTTATAGCAGAGATCTTCTTTGCTTTACCCAAATTCTTTATCTCAAGCTCGACACTCAATAGAGATTTTCCCTTTCACAATCTTTTTTTTATCTATAGCTGCAATCAATATATCATCAATATAGAGAAAGGGATACACAAAAGACCTATCATAATTTTTCTTAAAATAGACACAACTATCATAGTTATAATGCATAAACCCATGAAAAGGCATGAAAGAATTAAACCTCTTGTACAACCTCCTTTTTAATGTAGAACCATTAGTATTATAGAATAAACTCAAACTTCTTTTGAAGTAGAAGAAAAAGAATAAAACTAAAAACCGTATAAACCTTAACCATAAGTTAATAGATTAACCTATTTAAACATAGTCCTTAGAATCACATTCTAAATATAGGTTTAGAAAATAGACCCAATGCCCTAGCTCAATATAAGTTTAATGTCACTTCTATTTATGAATAAAACCCATATGGTATGACAGAATATAACATAGTCAGCTTCTTACAATAGATGACCATAGGAGCAAATGCCTATAAAACCCAAATAGGAACCTTAAATAAAGCCATAGTTGAACTCTTCATAGCTGGTTTTTAAAGATAACTTAAAAGCTGGTGGGGTTATCTATAACACCCGCATCTTAGATTCACTATTCATACATTATACTTTCATGTTATATAGAGTTTAGTTATAGATTAGATTTAAGTTTGGGTATATGTATGTGGGTAGAGATGAACCTAATTGTAAGGTAAGTGTAACACCCATCCTTTTCATATACATATTTATGACGTATGTATTGCATGTTATGTATAAGAGATAGTGGACCTAATATAAGTTTGATTATGACTATGAGTGGTAGAGAGGGACTAGACTGCAACATAAGTTTGGAGTAATTTATCATAATTGAAAGTATTGGGATATTATGTAAGATGCCCATTTCATTAAGGAGACATTTGATTATTTTGGAGATATTTACTTAGAGTATTAGTATTATATTAGTTATTAAGTGATAAATGTGTAATTATTATTATTGTTTTTATTATGATATTTTGATGATAATTAGAAATGTAATTATTAAGGAAGACTTTAGGTAGGCCATTTAGAGTGTTGTAATTGGTGCATGTGTATAAGTGTATGTGTGTGTGTGTGTGTGTGTTTAGTTGTGTAAAGAATTTTGAGAGGAAGAGAAGAAGAGAGGGTTTTGATAGTTTTGGGAGATTATGAGAATTCTCTACTCATCTGGCAAGGATTTTAGGGAGCTTTAGAAGAATTATAAGTTGCTTGAGCATCAATTAGGTGAGCCATATATTTATTTATGAATATTTGAAGTTAGGTTTATATGTTGAAATTCGGGTTCTATTTTTCATGTGCATTAGTCTTAGTATTTTGATCATATCTTGAGTTGTAGAGCTCTGATTTGTCTAAGGTTAGATGCTTTAGAAACTTTAGAGAGTCCCTTATAATATTTATGTTTTGAGCTTGAGCTCATTTTACCGTCAAGCTTGACTGGTAGGGCTTGACATTTTTTTGCTTCTGCTGTCACCTCTGTTTTACCCGATTTTGATAAAAAAAATCCATAATTAATTCCTTACATATACAAATTGAGTAATTCTAATTGGAATTGGAATTACACTCATATGAATAGCTTCAGTATTATTTTCATGATTTTTAGACATATGTGTGAATTATTTGGATACATTAAACTTTAAGCATCTAGTTGCCCTTTTGTGATTTTAGAGTGAATAGTTATGCTTGCTTGTTGAAATTGGCACATGATTGTGTATAGGAGTTGATAGAGCTAGAGGAAACCCTATTAAATAGGGGGAGCTTTTGTTTAAGAAGGAGTTGAAGGCTTGAGGTAAGTAATTATTAACATAATACTTACATGTAGAAATTTTCAAGTAACTATAGTTATGTAACTATATTGGTTTGTGTATGCCATTTAAGTGGCAAGAATGATGAGTATGTATATATAAATATGTTGTTGTGAGAAAGCATGATGAATATATATATATATATATATACATATATATATGTATATATGGATATATATATATATATGAATATGTTGTTATGAGAAAGCATGATGAATATATGTATATATATTGTTATGAGACCATTGAATGGTCGATTGAGCATTTGTAGTGATGGATTATGAATATTGGCACCTATGAGTGCAAGCCATTTGATGTGGCATGAATTGATATGCATTGCTTATGAGAAAGGTAAATTGTGATTCACTATGAGAAATACAAATGATGAGAAATAAAAAGGGATGTTGATTTGTGATGATATAATTATACATATATATTTTGATAAATTATGAGAATTGTTGAAATGTATGCATATGGCATGATGTGAGGAATGTGAAGATGTGAGGAAAATGGGTGTGAGTGGAGACTGAGCTCCACGATCTGAGATTGAGCTGAGCAGAGAGTCTCAGATGTGGCCATTCATATGAGATATATATATACGTGTGAGATCTGAGACTGAGCTGGGCAGAGAGTCTCAGGAATGGCCACTGTTATATAAAAAAAGGAACGAATAAAGAAAAAGTGTGCTTTATGTGAAACGTGTGTGACATGTGTTGAGAACTCCGGCTGGATACTAACTTGCATAAACATGCATTATTGTATCATATTTGCATACACATTGAGTACCATATTTACATACATGTTGGATGTGAGAATTATATTGTAAATTGAATGTGAGAATTATAGTTGTAAAAGATGAATGTGATGATTATGGTGGGGTATGAATATTGAGTATATACACCCATATATGTTTATGTTAGCAATTGTTAGATTGCTATTGATGTTATGAGTTTGTGAATATGTTGTGGATTGTTTGAAAGATTATAGACTTTTGCTATTCAGGTTGAAGACATGGGGAGAGACACGAGCGTGTCTCAAACTATGTAACTGAAATACATGCATATTGTTAGCCGTGTATATATGTGTATTATGGATAGTGGGAAACACGGTTCGAGACATGGGCATGTCTCAGACCATGTAGTTAAAACACAGCTTGAAATAGTTAAGACATGGTTGTGTATATTTATGCATTTTTAGGCAGATTTGAACACGAGTAAAGACACGGGAGTATTATAGACCGTGCATATGTGCATGATTTAGGACAGTGTTGAACACAGGGAAAGACACAGGCGTGTCCTTTACCGTGTATATTTAATGAATTTGGGCAATGTTAGACATGGGGCCAAGACATGGGCATGTACATGGCCGTGTACTTTTGTACATTTTGGACAGGGGAGAAAACGGGCTAGAATACGGGCGTGTTCAAGACTGTGTAGTCCTCTTTTAATTGTTTTCGATATTATTTTCCTTAATTAGTTATTGAGGAGAACTATATGCATGCTTATCTTAATAATTGCTTATTGAGTTACAAGCTCATTCCTTTGTAATTGTGGTTTTCAGGTTTTGATAGATAGCCTAGCTTGAGGCTTCATGATAGAAAGCTTGAAGTGAATTTAGTCGTGAGCTCGAATGGGTCAAAAGGCAGGCTTGGTATTGACATCTCCATCCACATGATCACATAAGCATTTTGGCATTTGAGCATTTTGAATTGAGTTCATGTGTATATTTTTGTTTTATGCAACTTTATATTTTGAGTATTTACAATGTATCAAACAAGAGTTTTTGTATATTACATATATCTTTTGAGAAAATTTTTCATGTACCACGTGTTTGTATTATTGTTAGGACACTTGTATATAGTACCTGGAGGGTGCTATATTAAGTGGTATCAAAGCAGGGATTAGATTTCCTCAGGATGATAAAGTGTGATGCATTTATAACATATCATGTAAAAGTTTGAGAAAAATATATAGTTGATGTGCATTGCATATCTTAGGATGGATGAACACCAAGTGCCTCGCATTGACCCCGAAGAGTCATCTGAGTCGGTTTATAGGCAAACCCTATTCATGCCTTAGGAGAGTTAGAACAATCTCAATCCCAAACCCTTCCACTAGCTGCATATCCTTTTACTCATAAGTTTATTCAGATGATGAGAACAATGGGTCAAAGACCAATGGATAACACCGTGGATGAGATTTATGAGAAAATAAGAATGTAGGGTGTAATTAATTTCTATGGCACTACAGATCCTATAATTGTAGAGACTTGGCTGAAAAAAACACAGAAGGTTCTTAATTTAATAAAGTGTATACCAGAAGAAAATTTTGATTATGCAGTACTGCTATTACAAAGAGATGTTTATGAATGGTGGGAAACTATTCCAGGGAATGATATTCAGCCTCTAGTATTAACATGGGATGATTTTCTTCATGAGTTCATTAACAACTGCATCCCAGAAGCATACAAAGATAATAAAAGAAAGGAGTACTTAAACTTGAAATAAAGAACAATGACAGTAGCAGATTATGAAGTAAATTCAATCAGTTATTCCCTTATGCTTCATCTCTGGTAGCTATTGATAGAGACAAATGCTAAATGTTTGAAGAGGGACTAAAATATGAAATCAGAAATAGGATCACACCTACAGATTTTGAGAGTTACACTAAGTTGAGAGCAGCTGTAATTAGAGTCAAAAGATTAGCAAAAGAAGGAACTGAACAAAGAGCAAAAGGGAATCAAGTGAATTTGTAAAAGATTCTAGTAGAAAGCAAGGTAGATGAGGAGGATATATACCACCATAGGTTAACTCTCAGAGTAGTTATTCTAATTTTAGAGGAAGGGGATTTGGAGTTCCATCTTATTCAAGTAAAGGTTAAAGTCAGGTTATAGCACATCGACCCATATATGTGCATTGTGGGAAACAACATGGTGGTGAGTATAGAAGACTTACTGGTGCGTGTTACTTTTATAGATCTTTTAATCATATGTACAGAAATTGTCCTAAAAGGACTACTGTGAGAGAAGATAGTGGAGGGAGGGCTATATTAGATCCTACAATGGGAGTTTCAATAAGTGGAGTTGGAGCGACATCGGGTAAAGGTACAACATTTACAATTGGCAGACGTATGAGCAGATTAGAAAGTCAGAGTTCTAGACCTCAGGCATAGGCTATAGTGTTTGCTATAACTAAAAAAAAAGAAAAAGTTGTTTATGCCTCAGAAGTTATCTTTGGTAAAATTTTTGTCTAAGATTTAGAAGCTTAAGTATTAATTGATCCTGGCTCCACACATTCATTCATATCATGGAACATGGCATCTCAATTTGGTAATAAACATGAACCATTAGGTTTTGACTTAAATGTGGGTACTCCCTTGGGAGAAATAATGGTTGTGAATAGTGTATGTCGTGATTGTTTGATTTGTATTAATAAGGTAGAGTTGAGAGCTGATTTATTGTTGTTGCTACCCTGTGAATTTGAAGTGATATTGGGTATGCATTGGTTGACCAAACATTATGTCATAGTAAATTATTTCATTAATGAGGTTATTTTAGAATCTTCAAATCAACAGAGGGTTATGTTCTAGAGGAAAGACAAATTGTGTATGCATGTTTAATTTCTGCTGTGAAAGCTTTTTAAATGGTGAAAAGCAGTTGTGAAGCATATCTAGTACACATGATAGATACCAGAATTTCTCAATGGTAAATAAAATTCCATATGTGTTTCTAGATGATTTATCGAGTGTGTCACCTGATATAGAAGTAGAATTCATAATTGAACTTGTTCTTGGAGTAGCACCAATATCTATTTCACTTTATAGGATGGCACTAGTTGAATTAAAAAAATTGAAAACTCAATTGCAAAAATTACTTAATAAGGGATGTATTAGGCTAGTGTGTTACCTTGGGATGTTCTAGTGTTCTTTATGAAAAAGAAAGGGGCAATAAGATTATGTATCGATATTAGGCAGTTGAACCGGGTCACTGTGATGAATAAATATCCTTTGCCTAGAATAGATGATTTGTTTGATCAATTGTGGGGGACTCAGGTGTTTCCAAGATTTATTTGAAATTAGGCTACTATCAGCTTAAAATTTCAAATCCAAATGTACTGAAGACTGCTTTTCGAACCAGGTATGGACACTATGAAATTTTAGTGATGCCGTTTGGTTTAGCTAATGCACTAACTGCATTTAAAGCTCTCATGAATAAGGTGTGTCCGCCCTTATTAGACAAATTCATGATTGTGTTTATTGATGACATACTTGTATAGTCAAGAAGCAAAGAGAAACATGAACAACCTTTGAGAACTGTGTTGCAAGCCTTGATGGAAAAACATTTATATATTAAATTGAGTAAATATGAGTTTTGGCTGGACCATATGGTATTTTGGGATAGAGAAGATAGAAATAATGATTAAAAAAAAGATTTGTGCATGCTAGTTGATTTCATTTGTAATTGTATCGCCTATGATTGAAGATAGGTAAGAAGATTATTTAGATGATACTGAGACTCCACAAAAGTTGATTCAAGGGTAATGGGTGAACTTGTAATTAAAGAATTTTCCAATTTGTGACTGAAGAGGATTATGAGATTATTCTCAAAAGCAAATTTTGTATTTAAACTACTTCAGGGGTGGTATTTAAATTGCTTACACCATACAGAATAACGTCAATAAAAAGGGCAAATTGATAGAGTGAGTCATCCACTAAGAGGTTTATTAATTTAGCTTAATAAAGAAAATGATAGTGTGTGGTTACGTGTTGATGATGGGCAAATGAAAACTGTGCATGTTTATTTGGTTTCAACCTTGATTATATTTCTTTTCTATGGTCTGAGATGGACATGAAAAAAAAATTATTTAGCTAATGTTAAGGAATCAATGAAGACTAGTTCAAGGGTATTGGATGTATTTATAATCAAAGAATTTCTTAATGCGTTCCGAGATGAAACACCAAAATTACTGTTGCACCGAAGAGTAGATTTGAAATAGAATTGTCAGACTGCATAATTCTTCATAAGGGGCATCGATTCAGTCTATAAGAGAAAAAGATGCAGGTAATTGAACAGTAACCCAAAGAAGGATGATTATCCGTAATTGAGAAATGAAGGGCTGCTTGATTAATTAAGAGATGCTATAGTGTTTTTGAAAATAGACTCGAGACTGAGATATTGGCAACTTCGAGTGATAGAACTTTTAGTTTCTAAAATAGTATTTGAAGCTGGAAATGGATGGTATGAATTTCTGATTATATTGTTTTGATTGATTCGTACACCAATTGTATTTATATCATTAATGAATAAGACTTTTCAATAGTGTTTGAATCAGTTGTGATTGTCTTTATTGTTAATATTTTCATCTATTTATCAAGCAAAAAAGAATGTGAAAAATATTTCTGAATAGTCTTGTGGATAATGGTATGTTAAACTTAGCAAATGTGAGATTGGAATGAAAGAAAATGTTTTTCTTAGTACATAATTATAAAGGAAATGAATTAAAGCTTACCAATGAAGTTTTGAAAAGCTAGAAGAAGCATATACTAATGCTTTTATCCTTGTTATATTAATTAGGAATTGAGGTTTAATGGGTTCTATAAAGGATTCAAGATAAGAAATGGAATATGTGTGATGGTGTGATATGATGATAATAAATTGCATATTGTATAGTTTTGATTTCATAAGAAGAAATACTCGATTTATGATTCAAAGTTATTATTATTGTTCATGTTTTAATAAAGAATTGAAGACAATGAATATAAAGGAATTATATTTGATGCTTATGAAGAAACAAAGGTTGAAGCACATTCTTCTGTAGAAGTGTTTAGTGAGTATTTTTGGCAAAATTCATCCTAGTAGTGGCTATCACTAAAGAGAAGCCACAAAAAGATTATAACATATCCAATTATTACAGGGAAGTTGCCTTTATTATTAGTGTTAAATGAAAATGATGAAAGACAATGTCAAGTATTGAAATATGTTATTATATAAAAATTTAAGCTGCCATTCTCTGAAAGAAGCTACATAGGAAGTGGAAGTACAAATGAGATAGAAGTATTCATTTTTGTTTCCTGAAAGTGGAAGTGCTGAGTAATAAATTTCGAGGATGAAATTTTTATTAGAGGAGAATTGTAACACCCACATCTTAGATGCCTTATTCATGCATTATACTTTCATGTTATATAAAGTTCAGTTATGGATTAGATTTAAGTTTAGGTATATGTATGTGGGTAGAGATGGACCTAATTGTAAGGTAAGTGTAACACCCATCCTTTTCACATACGTATTTGTGACGTATGTATTGCATGTTATGTATAAGAGATAGTGGACCTAATATAAGTTTGAGTATGAGTATGAGTGTTAGAGAGGGACTAGACTGTAACATAAGTTTGGAGTGATTTGTCACAATTGAAAATTTTGGGGTACTGTGTAAGATGTCCATTTCATTAAGGAGACATTTGGTTATTTTGGAGATTTTTACTTAAAGTATTAGTATTATATTAGTTATTAAGTGATAAATGTGTATTTATTATTTTTGTTTTTATTATGATATTTTGGTGATAATTAGAAATGTAATTATTAAGGAAGACATTGGGTTGGCCATTTGAAGTGTTATGATTGGTGCATGTGTATAAGTGTATATGTGTGTGTATATGTTTAGTTGTGTAGAGAATTTTGAGAGGAAGAGAATAAAAGAGAGTTTTGATAGCTTTAGGAGATTATGAGAATTCTCTACTCATCTAGAAAGGATTTTAGGGAGCTTTATAAGAATTATAAGTTGTTTGAGCATCAATTAGGTAAGCCATATATTTATTTGTGATTATTTGAAGTTAGATTTTTATGTTGAAATTCAGGTTCTATTTTTCATGTGCATCAGTCTTGGTATTTTGATCATATCTTGAGTTTTAGAGCTTTGATTTAAGCAAGATTAGATGCTTTAGAAACATCAGAGAGCCACCTACAACATTTATGTTTTGAGTTTGAGCTGATTTTGCTGTTAAAGTTGACTGGTAGGGCTTGACATTTTCTTGCTTCTGCTATCACCTCTATTTTGCCCGATTTTGATTAAAAATCCATAATTATTTCCTTACATGTCCAAATTGAGTAATTCTAATTGTAATTAGAAGTAGACTTATATAACTAGCTTCAGTATTATTTTCATGATTTTTAGACAAGTGTGTGAATTATTTGGACACATTAAACTTTGAGCATCTAGTTGCCCTTTTGTGATTTTAGAGTGAATTGCTATGCTTGCTTGTTGAAATTGGCACATGATTGTGCATAGGAGTTGATAGAGGTAGAGAAAACCCTATTCAATAGGGGGATCTTTTATTTAAAAAGGAGTTAAAGGCTTGAGATAAGTAATTATTAACATAATGCTTACATGTAGTAATTTTCAAGTAACTATAGTTGTTTAACTATATTGATTTGTGTATGCCATTTAAGTGGCAAGAATGATGAGTATATATATATAAATATATTGTTGAGAGAAAGCATGATGAATATATATATATATGAATATCTTGTTATGAGAAAGCATGATGAATATATGTATATATATTTTTGTGAGACCATTGAATGGTCGATTGAGCATGTGTAGTGATGGATTGTGAATATTGGCACTTGTGAGTGCAAGCCACTTGATGTGGTATGAATTGATATGCATTACTTGTAAGAAAAGTAAATTATGATTCATATGAGAAATGGAAATGATGAGAAATAAAAAGGGATGTTGAATAGTAATGATATAATTCTACATATGCATTTTGATATGTTATAAGAATGATTGAAATATATGCATATGACATCATGTGAGGATGTGAGGAAAATGTGTGTGTGTGGAGACTGAGCTCCACGATATATATATATATATACACACACACACACACACACACATATATATACGTGTGAGATCTGAGACTGAGATGGGCAGAGAGTCTCAAGAATGCCACGGTTATATAAAAAAGGCACGAATAAAGAAAAAGTGAGCTTTATATGAAACGTATGTTAAGAACCCCGGCTGGATACTAACTTACATAAACATGCATTATTGCATCATATTTGTATACACGTTGAGCACCATATTTACATACATGTTGGATGTAAGAATTATATTGTGAATTGAATGTGAGAATTATAGTTGTAAAAGATGAATGTGATGATTATGGTGGGTGTGAATATTGAGTATATACACCCATATATGTTTATGTTAGCTATTGTTAGATTGCTATTGATATTATGAGTTTGTGAATATGTTGTGGATTGTTTGAAAGATTGTATACTTTTGCTATTTAGGTTGAAGACACGGGGAGAGACATGGGTGTGTCTCAAACCATGTAACTGAAACACTGGCATATTGTTAGCCGTGTATATATGTGTATTGTGGATAGTGGGAAACACAGTTTGAGACACTAGCATGTCTCAAACCATGTATTTAAAATATGGCTTGAAATAGTTAAGACATGGCCGTGTATATTTATGAATTTTTAGGCAGATTTGAACACGAGTAAAGATACGAGAGTGTCATAGACCATGTATATGTGCGTGATTTGGGATAGTGTTGGACATAGGCAAAGACACGGGCGTGTCCTTGGCTAAGTATATTTGATGAATTTAGGCAGTATTAGACATGGGCCAAGACACAGGCATGTACATGGCCGTGTACTTTTGTTCATTTTGGACAAGGGAGAATACGGGTTAGAACACGGGCGTGTTCAAAACCATGTATTCCTCTTTTAATTGTTTTTTATATTATTTTCCTTAATTAGTTCTTGAGGAGTACTATATGTATGCTTATCTTAATAATTGCTTATTGAGTCGTAAGCTCATTCCTTTACAATTGTGGCTTTCAAGCTTTGATAGATAGCCTAGCTTGAGGCTTAATGATAAAAAGCTTGAAGTGAATTTAGTCTTGAGCTCAGATGGATCAAAACGCAGGCTTGGTGTCGACATCTCCATCCATATGATCACATAATCATTTTGGCATTTAAGCATTTTGAATTGAGTTCATGTGTATATTTTAGTTTTATGTAACTTTATATTTTGAGTGTTTACAATGTATCAAACAAGAGTTTATGTATAATATATATATCTTTTGAGAAAATTTTTCATGTACCATGTGTTTGTATTATTGTTGGGACACTTGTATATGGTACCTGGAGGGTGCTACATTATCACTTTACCATGAACAACAATCCCAAATTTTGAATATCATCAAAACCTTTAAAGATGGAACCCATGTCCTAGATAATAAAGGAAACCTTGTTGAAGATGTAGTCGTAACTCTCATATTAACTATTGTCTTATACTTTATAGGAGATCCTAGCCATCTTAAAGATAAAAATGTTGAACTCCTTAGCAACCCTTAGTTGTGAGAAGCTTAGTGACTTCCAAAACTACAAAAACACTTTCCTTACTAGGGTAATGGTTGGGGAAGATTTGAACCAACATTTTTGGAAAGAGAAGTTTCTTGTAGGAATATCCAAAATCCTAAGAGAGAAGGTTAGAAATAACATTAGGCAAGCCTATAGTGCCAGATCCCTTATAATTAATTTACCTATGGTTAATTGATTAGTCTTACCCAGAAAGGACTTAAGATCTGACAAGACCTAAAACTCCCAAAACACCTTAAGTGAGAGATGAAGAAAACTAAATAAAAATTAAGAGATTTCTACCAACAGTTTGATTATAATCCTATCCAATCCAAAATCTGTAGCGGTAAGTGTCAAAAGAAACCTTACAAGAAATTCAAATCTTCTTAGAAGTCTAAGAAATCTTACAGGTCTTATCAGTCAAAAGAGGAGGAGTACTATAGGAAACCTTCTTCTTCTATAAGGACTTCCAAACCTTATATAAGTGGCCCTAAAGGGGTGATGAATAGGGACAATGAGTGATTTAAAGGAAAATAAAAAAATCAAAGGTAAATTAAAAGGTGTTTGAGGGAGGAGCTTAACCAACACAATCAACAACAAAAATAAGGATAAGGATATAAATAAGAACAAGAGAAAACAAATGGTCAAATGCCTATTTCACCCCTGAACTTTATGCGATTAACCTTTGACACCTCTCAACTATCATTATTTTCTATTCAATCTTTAAACTTTTATTTTGAACCTATTTAACCTCTACGATACATAAAATTAACATTTTATAGAAATGAATGTTGATATGGATGCAAAAAGAGCTTTTATGCACTAAATTAAAAGAAGCAATATAACTAAAAATAATTTTTTCTAACTTTTTTGTATTAATTTTTTATTTTAATTTTATTATTTTCAAACTAATTTTTAGTATTGTATATATTTAACATCATTTAAAATTAAATATTTATTCATTTTAATATTATATAAGTTAAATAGGAATAAGATGTATAATTTTAAGGGTGAAAAGGGTTCAAAATAAAAGTTCAAAATTTAAACAGAACATAATAAAAGTTGAGGGGTGTCATAGGTTAATCGTGTCAAGTTCAAGCGTGAAACTATGAATTCAACCAAAAAACAATAAACACAAAGATTTATAGAGGTTTAAATTTTCAACCAATCTTACTCTTTTACATAACTTATCACCATGTTAGAATTTTCAACCCCAATCCAATCTTATTACCAAGATTACAACAATGTGTTTTTATGGATCAACACCAACCTTATAATTATGAGTTTTTTAGGCTCACTTAAAACCTTTCACCAAGTATTTTCTAGCCTCATACTTAAATATTTTTCTAAGAGTTTTCAAAGCTCACACTAAAACCTCTATAATTAAGGTATTTTTACAAGGCACAACAACAACCTTAAGTTGATTGATCCTCACTATCCACTTATTAACCCCAAGAATGAGTAGAAAAAAGAACTCTATCAACTAATCACACACCTAACTCTTAAAAAAAGAGTAGATACAAACTTGATAAGAGTTTGTTCATAAACAAAAAACATGTAAAGAGAAACTTTGAAAGAAATAAAGTTTGACTCAATGAATTAACATAATCAGTTCTTTTCATCAAGTCTCTAACTCTTCAGATGATATCTTGAGCTTATATTTATAGTAGAGGGTGGAAATATGACTGTTGAACCTATGATTTTCATTCCTAATAAACCTCTAAATTTATTTAATATTTCTTTCACTTTTTATGGGAATTTTGATGCTCAAGGTCATGAGGAGAGGTGTCACAGTCGTAAGGTTCTAAATTATAACCGTTAGAGCTTTAAAATAGACATTACATAGGCTATCAACTCACTAGTGATGTTGCTCATGATCATGAGGGTCCTCCTTATGACTGTGAGGGAAAACCGTGAGTGGCACAACCATTTTCATTAATTTTGATTTCTTAAAGGCACTGGGCTTGTGATGTATCACTTCTCAAGAACTAATTAAGTGATATATATATATATATATATATATATATATATATATATAACAAGTCTTACTTGTTCAAGTTACACATATAATCATGCTTCTCATTTCACAACACATATATTTCACATATACCATATATATATTCAACACATACCAATTATATACCAATTGTATACCAATAATATAACAATCATATACCATTAATATACCAATCATAAACCAAATATATACCAAAACTCAACTTTCATATCAATTATGCAATATCACATCAACCATAAATTCATTCATTTATAACACAACATAATTTGGTTTCCATAACTCATCCATTTATATCACACATTATATTCTTAGTGTCCGGCTGGAACTACCTCACATGCTCATTTCTCACAAGTGGTCACATACTGAGACTATTCGCCCAGCTCAATCCCAGTTTCACAACCTCACATCCTCACATATAAATTTTGGGTATCTATCCACCAGGCTCAGCTTGCCCATCTCACATTTTCATCTTTTTCTTATATGACCACTACTGGAACTATCCGCCCGGCTCAGTTCTAGATTTCACAATCAGTAAAGGCTATCCGCCCAGCTCAGACTCACTGTCACACATTTTCCTTACCATCTGGGACTATTCCTCATACAGAGATCCCAGATATATCATCATTTCAATTCTCAATTCACATTTCACAAATTTCACATTCTCATCAATCAAGCCACATACACATTTTCAATACACTTGAAGGTTGATGAGTGTGAAAAATTCATGTTTTAAGCACTCTATTTTATTGCATTTTAGACTTAGTTATTACATTAGTTAGTTAGTTTTTAGTTAATTTAGTTTCTTTTGTTATTTTGTCTTGATTATTAGGATTTGTTTGTTTTTAGGTAATTTCTTTTGTGTTTTTGTTTTGTAGGATGCTTTGGAATGAAGATTGGACCACTCTTTGAAGTTTGGATAGGCCTAAAGACTCAAGATAAAGACTTATATATGTTGGGGATAGGCTTGGCCGTGCTTGGATTTGGCTTGGCCATGCCTGAGTGCAATCTGTGCCCAATATACAGGTGGCACGGCCAATCCAAAATCGGGCTTGGCCTTGCACTGCATAAAAATCAGCA